>JABUQX010066969.1:0-48122 GCA_015478945.1 Trachelipus rathkii | reverse complement strand
GTATATATATATATATATATATATATATATATATAACCACCACCTTTAAAATTATTCACTTAACCAACCGACAATCATCCATCCCTTCCACATGACTAAAACCATCTCAACGTACTTTCATTAAGATTTATTCTCATTTACCCCCTTCTTCACACCACACAACTCTAATAAGTTCATTCCTCATTTTATCAATCCCTTCACACCTAATAAACGTCTTTAAGATTGTCCATCTGAACACATTGAACTTCTTAGATCTATACTTTTTTATTATTCATAGACCATAGTCTCACTTACCAGCTATACATTAACACAGGTAACAACATACCCTCATGTAAGACCGTAGCATACAGCACTTAGTCCCTTTACATCAACTAATGATGTATATTCTTACCCTCTCCCTATTCCTGGCTTTCCGCTACACTCTGTATCATCCGTTTCCTTATCATACAAAAAAATATTCCAGTATTACTTCTGCTCCAGCGTTTCACCTCACTCCAACATAATCTCACACCCTCGTTTACTAAACCCCCTCCTCCTTAATGGGCAATTCTGCCAAATTCCTACCAACCCTCTCTCAGACTCTCTCTTCAGATTCGCCTCACAAACCAGCAAAATCATCCGGGCATGGTCAGATAGGACACCTCCCATTTCCCATTCTCCATCATTCTAACACTGTCCCCTGCCACCACACTTCTTAATTCTTTCATAACCCCATCCATCAACAACAAATTGAACCAAGGAAAACATAACACAATCCCTGACCTCACTCCCTCGGCTCCATTTATCACACACGCTTCAAATTAATGTCATATAAGATATTTCTTGATACTTATCTAGAAGCCCACCACCAGCACCATGGCACGCTCAACGCTCCGCCAGGCGTGGGAGCTTCCCATAATCCCCTATCATACGCCTGTCGCAAATCCATAAAACCCAAATACAAATTACATATTCTTCTCCTCATTTTCTCAAATTATTTGTTTCAATGTAAAGATTTGATTCGCACATCTCTACCACTTCTAAACGCACCTTGTTCTCACCTCAATCAGTCCCTGTACTGACGCACCCCTTTCTAACCCTCAAAAATACCCAGTAAATATCTTCCCTACACTCAATAACCACCCCTCTATAATTCCTAAGCCACAGTTATTTCACTTTATATTTACCTTATATTACTGCTCCTTTCATCCAATCCATCGGACTATACCTCCATAAACGCTTTGTTACACAACTTCCAAATCCAATCAATCGTCATCTCGTCCTCCGTTCCTGACCATTTCACCAGTAATTTCATCATCTATACCTTCGCAGATTTTCCAGGCTTCTTCAAGTTTCCTACCACCCATTACCTTCTCCTTACTAATGACACCTCATCCCCTAAAATACCTATTCTTTTTGGCACCGTCAAACCACACTAATAATCACTATTACCCTTCATCCCGCCACACAAGCATATTTTTCTTTCATAGGATTCTGCGAAGTGTTCCATTCACACTCCTCTCAAATCATTTCATCAGTCACGAAATCACCATCCCTATTCATTGTTCCTAAGCAGGTTCCCTTATTCTCATTCTTCCTTAACCTTTCGCGCTTCCTTCGGGAAGAGCTTCTCCTATTGCCTTGTAAGTCCCCATTCATCCTCCTTTTCTCTTTTCATTTACCCTTTTTTTTCCTCCTGTATGTAACTTTTTGCTCTTTCCTCCTTATACTAAACATCTTCTTTGAAACCCCAGCTGGCTTTTTAGTACATTCAACCCTCTTATTCTTTTTACTTTTTAACTGCTTGCATCACCCCTTCATTCTACCACTCACTGTTAACATTCTACTTCACTTAGGCATTATCACATTCTCTTTTTTTAATTGGTAACAAACTGCTTTCTTCATTTGTTTCCAGATTTGTCTAGTTTCCAAAATCTTGTTCAAATTCAACTGATTTACTTGGGAGCGCTCTTAAATACTTATTCCCTTTATTACCTATTCAATTAACTTCCTCACTCTTAATTCTACCATTCCTCCCACTTCCTTCCTTATCACCCTCTCCATCCAAGCCCCCAAACCCCAGTAAACCACTCTTACATAAAAACAACATCGTGATTCGATAATCCCATTCATAACCTCACTTCATTTAACATCCAAGAACAATACATTAATTTCCAACATCTCCCTTTCACCAAAATTAAAATCAATCATACTTTTCTACCATCTCTACTACCTACACCAATCCTAGTATACTTATGAATACCTTTTTTGAAGAAAGTATTGCTCACACACATACCTCTCTCTCTCAGAAATCAATCACCTTCCTACCATTCTATTTTCTCTCCGAAGACCCCATAAAGCCACAATTTGTTATAAACAGAATACCTTTTTTGATCACCTTATCCAACCATTTAAATCACCCAACACAATCAATCTGAAGCTCCTACTCATCCCATCCAGAACATCATTCAGATTAACCCAGAAAATTCCACCCCTCTTCTCAACACACCCTGTGATGGACCATAGGGTCAACAGAAGCTTGATCAGGAAAACAAATGGATATGTAAGGTACGTCTAATGTGTTTTTTTCTGTTTTTTTCAGTTTTTTTCGTTTTTTTCATTAAATGTATTTTTAAAAATATAAAGAGGCTAATATGATATTTAACTTGAGTATTTTCATTTTTCAAATATAAGGATACTTGAAATTAAACAAATATTCCATTATGATTTATAAAATAGCAGAACTACCTTTCTCTTATATTTTATCAATTGTTTTCGTTACAACTTACAGTAGGTTGTAGCCTGCAGACTGCTGTTTGTAGCCTTCCTTACTAATTTAACCATGTATTTTACATTTGTATCGTATAAGTAATCATATATAGATAATTTTTACTTTTAAATAGATTAATGTATACATATTATATTTATGTATAGAATGAGTCTGAAATGACAAACTCCTAAAAGTGCACTCAAGATGAAAATGAAAATAATAAAATATTGAAATTAAAAACATATCAAGATTGTAAATGAAGGAAAATGAGTGAATGACTAAATTAAATATTTGGCTTTAGAATATCAACTTTTGATTACTAATCACTAGTCCCCACTCTCCAGACCCCAGTCACTACTGAGTACTCCGACTACTCGTGCTGTAATTTACTGTCAAGTTTATTCATTTCACTGGGTCATCAAAGGTGATCAGCCATTTAATTTGATGATAATCTATAAGCTCCTGAGATATCAGCCGCGGCAAGAATCGTGAGAATGATAGGAAGGGAGTAGGGCAAGTGAGGACTCTAAGCATGTCATGTAACTGCCTTCCTCTCAATAGTTACCAGAATTTCCTAGTTCTAGATTATAGTTAACAGATTACTAGTTTTGCAACGGTTCAAGCATGTATTAAAAGTTATTTATGTAAATTCTGCTACCCTTCTGCTTCCCTCTTGAAATAATACTTACCTTTGACTGTATTTAAATTTTGATTAAATACTATGATAAAAATAAAATATTTGAAAAGCGAAACAGAGGTGAAACACAGAGTCATCAAAATATTATTAAGAATATCAAAAATTCAGAGTAAAATAAAATATGTCCATAAAATTTTTGAACACAAACTTCTACCAGGGGCTTCCACCTTGTAGGGAAATTGGAACCAAAAATGTCCAAATTAGAGCATATTTGGTTAAAATTCCTATAATACTATAATTGTTCAAACATGTAAATCCCACAACTATAAAGAAAGAAAAACGAAAAAAACAAATTTTCAATTCTTTTCAGGAAGGTATCTATTTTTTCTGAGCAAAACGAGCTTGTTTTTTTCCTTTCCAAACCCACAATCACACATACCTTGACCCTTTTAAACTTAAAATTTAACCATTAGAATTTAGTACTCACGCACAAATCTACCATAGCTCTATACCCCAAAGTCTCATTTCAGAATTGTAAACTCTCTCTCCCCCCTCATTATTACTTTTACAATTGGCACAAACACATTTCTCACATCACAACATTCATTTTCACACAGTTTCCTTTAATCTTTTGTTTCAATATAGCAATAATGGTTCTTTCAGCCACATCCGTCACCTCTCCCTCTTCTCCCTCAACATTTAGTCTCCTGATATTCCATGTACCCATACGATTCATAATACATATTGGCTGGGAAGGCCGTTTTCTTACGCATCAACTAGCCTCTCTGAGGCATGCATTAGCCTTCTCCAGTAAAAGATACCACCGTACCTTAGTCGCTCGACACACAGACATACATGCACAGATGCTGCAATTTTCCCCTACTACATAAGAAGTGTTATAAGATAGGGATGTCTGTAAGATGTTGTTCAGGAAGAAGAGGGGTGTGGATAGGCATGTGTATATATGATTTGGGGGCAAATTGGGAGATAAATTCTCTGCTATGGAAAGTACAGTGCGCTGCCGTATATGGCGTGGGCGGGCAGCAGCATGTTGAGCAGCATATATATATAAGGCGTTACAGGCATATATATATATATATATATATAGAGTATAGTATATATACATATATATATATATAAGATATATATGTAGGACCCGCCCATGGTGTTGGTTTTCAGCCCAGTGTGCCGTTTTGATAGCCGGTGGTCCTGGTTAGACAAAATATAAAGGCGTAGAGTATATATATATATATATAAGTTGGTATATAAGTATATATGCTATATATATATATATATATATATATATATATATATATATATAATATATATATATATTATATATATTATTATTATTTTTTTTTATTTATTTATTTTTTTTTTTTTCAGATACACCAAACGAGCTGAATTTGCCTTTAGAAATGGCAGTTGAGAAGGTAATTATATTTTGGGGTAGCTTAAAAATAATAAAATCTCTTAGTACTGGAATAAATTTAGACCATCTGTAGGTTTTGGCACCACACACCGTAAACTCTTAACTCCCTACTCAACATCAAATAGTTATATCTTTGTATAGCTTTGCGTATTTTTGTGTTAAATGAGAGTCAGACAGGTAGGCTAGGCTTCTAAGCCTGTCTTTCATTTAGAAAATTCAGGTACTGTTTATAATAGGAAATTATTTTGTTGATATAGAAATACAGAAAGATCTTTTTTTCTTCACAGCCATAAATGGTGTTCTTTCATGTACTCCTCACATCTGAGGATTTGTGAAGCCACATATCTGTCAGTGATGATAAGAACAATAAAATTGAACTTTGAGTTCAATTTGGACTAGGACTCCAATTCAGATCATGATTGATTGGACTATTACAAGCTAGTGAGGAGCCTTTGGTGGATATTGACAGGATAAACATATTGGAAAGTAACATATTTCTGCGCTGATATTCCAGAGAGAAAGGGAGTAGCATAATTAGATACACCGTATACGTGCTTGTATGACGACGTGGTGCACCTTTTTGTTCCTACACTGACGTTTTGTGCATGTGCGAGAGGTGTTGCTTTGGTCAGACAAATGCCCTCCAAAGTTCCAAGTGCAAAAGAATAACGAGGAGGACAGGGGTCTCTTTGTTTCTCAGAGCATTCCAGAGTTCGTTGTCTATAAAGACATGTAGTCCAATATCACTATTGTAATCGACAGTTTATTTAATTTATCAACAATTAAAGGGGTTCCCAGACCTTTCCACTCATTTACATTGAGCCAAGAGGTTGACGCATGATGTAATGGTGTTTTTTTTTTCACATTTCTTTACGTAGGAATCTGTGTAGATGAATGATCTTAGAAGTCAACCCTGGTACTAGGCTGTGCTTCCCAAATTAATATGATGAGTAGCAATTAACACCTCATGAATACAAAAAAAGCCTTACCGGCCTTTCCGGAAGCACTCGCCTACACCACTTTGGTAAAGTAAAAGTAAACATACATAAATGTGTGTGGATTGAATTAAAAAATATCTAATTGTGATCAGTGTGGATTAGAAAATTTCTGATTGTAACAATAACTCAAATGTTAATATGGGATATACTGTAGGAAAGAAAAATAAAAGCAAATAAGATAACAATTTCATAAGTTTTTATAGTTACCATTTAGCAATATTTCTATCCAAGCTCCTTCACCACAACAAGAATTATATAAAAATTTTAAAATTTATATTCCTATAAGATCTTGTCTCATTTCTTAAAGTATTTAAATATTTAATTTTAAAAGAAAAAATATTGATAAATCATGATAAATCGATCCCTTAATTATCTATCAATCTATCTATGCGTGATACCTCACTGTTCCCATACAGTGCTGGACAGGCCATGGTGACCTGTGCGGTAGCGACCACTACCTTATCATAAATCCGATCAAACTAGTCCGCAGCGGAGCTTTACTCAGGATAGAAGTATTACAGAGTGGACTGGTCTGCATTTTATAACTTCAACTGCTCTTGCAATTTTTCCAACAAGGAAGCAGTTTCCATATATGTCAGACGCTTACAATTTTTTTGCAAGTAGGGTTCTTTCGACAATGGATAAAAGTATTTCATATTCTACAGTTTGCAAACGCTCCGCCACCCGTGGTAGTCTACGATATGCACCTATGCTAACTGTGAAAAGAAATGATTATATAAACTATATAAAACCAACCCTACCGTTCCTAATGGGATCATATTTAAGGCGGCATCGGCTCGTTCACGCCGCGTCAATCGAAGAACCGGGAAACGATACTTCCGAGAATATGATTCTAGTTTTTGCTCTTCCACTCCTGCTACCTCGGTTTGGAATGTGATCCATAAGATCTCTCGCAAATGGTATGCTCCTCACGGGACCTCACCCTATAATAATTCGACATGGTCACAGTCCAACAGGTATTATATCGGCGTCCAGTTCAGTTGCAGATGTCCTTAGTTTCAATTATGCCAAATGGTCGAATGCCTCTAATTACCCGGAAGCCTTCCAAAAGGTACATTCATCCACCAAACCACCTGACTTCTCCCATATCTAGACAGGATATTCCTTATAACTCTTTACTCTATCCGAATTTCAAAATGCATTATCAGCTTGCAAGGATGGTGCTTCTGGCCCAAATGAAATCTATAACGTTATCCGACATGCCCATCCTGCACAAACCTTTTATTTAATATGATTTGGATAGAAAACTTTTCCATCGGTGTGTTTAACTGCTCTTGTCGTCCCCTATTCCAAAAGTGAAAATTCGCGTAACGTCAACAATCTTCGACCAATCTCGCAGGCTTGTCAAACCTGGAAAACTATGAAGAAAATGGTCGTTACACTCCTACTCTTCACCCATGAACACCGAGAGGCGTTTTCTATTTTTCAGCTTGGTTTTTGGAAACCCAATTTAACCATGAATCACACTCATCGATTGGACCTTGACGTCCGTGAAGCCATTTCTTAGCACAAAATGAGTGGCCGCATTCTTTGACCTTGAAAAAGCATATAACACTGGAAAACTGCATTCTTGAAAAACTCCACTCCAGGTCATCGAAGCCAACTTCCTCTCTTCCTCTAAACTCTCATGTTGAAGTGAACCATCCGAGTACTTTGCGAATTGGCCCACTCAGGGTGCTTTACATTGGACTAGTGTTCAGCATAGTACTGTTCTGACCGTTTTATTGTTTGCTCTGGGATTTACGACATTATACGAACTGTTTCCTCAACCATAAAGTTCTCCTTTTAGATATGTGATCTGGTCCTCTATGCTTCAGAAACAGAATGTCTTACATAGAGGGACAACTACAGGCAGCCATCACGAGTATTGCTGAATGGAGATCTCGCCGAAATTTCTACTTTCCTCCCTGAAATACCACCCCTTTGTTTCGGAAGAAGGCAGAAGGAAAGCCTTATCTCTCTCTGGCACAAAACACTAGTGTTCGATTAGACAATCTTCGACCCGCCCGCCGCATATCCAACACCTTCAAACCGAATGCCACCAATACTAGATCTGCTTCCTTAATTGACGTACCCTCTGCAGTTGCTCCCCAGCCTTATGCGTAAGACGTGAAAACCGGAATATACAGTCCTTCTCTTAACTTTTTACGTTTCTCATTTAACCCATTCAGAATGGGGTATTATGCACGCGATTGAACTTTTTATTCCACTCCGAAGGTTAGTCACCAGGTTGAAACTTTTCAATGCCTCTGGGTCCCCTACCCGAATACACCCTTCAAGCCTGATCAATATTGATAAACTCAACTTCTTTTCAAGGCTTGTCGCACTCTCCCTCTCTTATTATTGGCCACATTCATAGATACGGTTCGATTATCTTTGGAACCGTCTCAGCTGACTTTGAATGTCCTTCCACATTTACGTTTGCATGCCGGACATAAAGGGCTACAGATTCTTTCTCTGAACCAGTTCTGCTTGTTACTAAATCCTGGCGCCCAACCATGCCGTTAATTTCCGGATGCTCCTTCTCTGGGTTCCGTTCCTGTTTGCACGGACGGGTTCATATATATAAGAGGAGGGTTGGCAGCCTCGGCTGTATTTTTAAGATCCCATAGTATCTCTCAAACTTCCTTTTCTTATTCCGGGCGGTATTCCATACAAAAGCAAGCTACGGCACTTCCTATGGGCTACGTCAAGATTTTCCATATTAACAGAAACCCCATGCATGTAATATATTCTGACTGAAGGGTACTTTGGCATTGTAGGATTTGAATGTACTAGAAATCCCCCTTATCCTCATTATCAACGTCATCCCCTTACCTCTCTTTTCATAACCGAAATAAAATACTGTTGAATCTGTTAATCCCTCATCACACCATCATTCCGAGTAGAAGCAGCGGGACAAACATGTGAATTCGCCCATAACCCGGCCAGGCTACATTGAGTTTCTCCCTGATACTCTGAAAATTGCATAATAACATCCCTTTATTCGATCGTCCGGTCCTGGAGTTTTTGCTCTGGGTGCCCAGGAGTAAATGTGGACGTGACAATCGTGTGGGGACATTTATATAAGTTGTTGACCTGCTAATATTAGGGGCTAGGGTTACTTAGGTTAAGTTTGGTTAGGTTAGGTTGGCCTGGCCTAAAATTTAATGATTCTACCCCAAAATAATTAAATAACGATATATTAATACTATTGATTTTCGCCCTGAGTCGTAACAGCTTATAAATAGCCTCTCGTGGGCTGTAGCATGCAAATCCACCTTTAAAGTGCCTCTTCTGTTTTCTTGTCCCTCGTCACTGTCATCACTAGTGATCTTGACCGTATCCCTTTGCATGTATGTAAAACAAATCTACACATAGTTGGGTCTCTGCCTGAGATCTACCTTTCTACTCAATTTTCCTTGTATACAATATAATGTCCACTTTCATTCCTGCTGTAGTATTCTCCTCCCTCTCCCCTTCCTCAATCCAGACCTGATGAATTGACTACGATCACCCTAAGTAGACGCATCCATCAATATAAATTCATTTTTCGTGCTTCTTCACTACCAAATCTCCTATTACATAAGATTAACATTTCTTTTGGTATCTTCTTCGTTCGGTTTAGAGGTCGTCCCTAAGACGGGTTCTCCTGTCCCAGCATTGCCGCATTCCAGAAGGATTAACAACGACTCAAATAGAGCTATATTTATATTTATATATATAAGTATATATAAGTATATATATATATATAAGTATATATATATATATATATATATATATATATATATATATATATATATATATATATATGCGTTAGCATGTGGATAGAGTTTTGGGTGAGTGTGCTATATCCTGTAGCGTCCCCGTGTACTTCCCTGAAAAAGGGGATATGTAAAGCAATGCTGTAGTTTAAAGTATATATATATATATAGCAGGTACCGTGGATATAAGTATATAGTAGGTATATATATAGTTATATATATATATATATATATATATAAGTTGTATATATATATATATATATATATATATATATAGCAGCAAAGATGTTATATATAATAATCCTTTTGGTAAGTATATATATATATATATATAGAATAGTATATAAATATATATTTTTTTATGTTTATATATATATATATATATATATATATATATATATATATATATATAATAATATGGGTTATGAGGAAAATTTGTATAGCATAGTAGTATATTAGAGATATATATATATATATATATATATATATATATATATATATATATATATATATATATATATATATATCTTCTTCTTCTTTATCTACCTTTTTCCCAAGTACATTGTGGGGAGTAAGTGAGCTACGTATGTGCGCATCGGAAAAAGAAAAGGTAGGAGAATATGACAAATGTCGAAAAGAAAGCCCAGCCTGCACTGCCCCTCTGTAAATTCATTAATTAGTGAAAAACTCGTCACAGACAGAAAAACCACCCTAGAGCTCACTGCGACGGACCCTCACTATGTAAATCGTCAATGTAGGGAACATCCCTTGGCCCAGGTGGCCACAACCATGCCCCACACAAAGAACCCCGCCATTCTCTCCTACTATGCACCTTTAGCTTTCGCCCTCCTGCCAAACCTCTTCACATTTTCTCTCTCCTTCAGACAATATTTCCTGTTCACCACCCATCCAATTTCTCTTCGGTCTTCCCTTGGGTAGCCGGCGGTTCCCAACACACTCCACTATACATCCAAGGCTTAACCAAATCAGACTAATATCCCATCCTTTCTACATGACCTGCAACTCCATACCTCAAATGAGATACTTCCTCTCTCACATTTATTATTCTCTCTCAGTTTCACCTTTTCTTCACGCCACCCTCAATATGCAATCCCTCTAATAAGTTCATTCTCATTTTATACCCTTCTCACACCCAAGCATGCCCCTAAGATACATCCATCTGAACACTGAACTTTAGATCTGTACCTTTATTCCAGACCATAGTCTCACCAATACCATGCAATAACACAGGTAACAACACATACCCCATGTAAGATGTCTCCTTAGCGCACCTTCAAGACTTGTCCCTTTTACAATAACCAACGATTTAATTGTTCAGCAACCTTCCTGCCATTCGCAATTTTCTAACTACACTCTGCATCAACTGTTCTTCCTCATCCAACAACACATACCCTAAATAGCTTAAACTCGTACTTGCTCCAGCTACCACCATCTAACATAACTCTCACACTGCGAGGACTGCTCTCACTCAACCATAATCCTATACTCTTATCTACGTTTACTTTCAAAACTCCCTCCCTCCCTTATAATTCCAAGCCAAATTTCACCAATCCCTCTCTGAAACTCCCTCTCTTCAGATTTCCGGCCACACACAGAACCAAATCATGCGCATATAATAGGTAGGGCACCTAACTATCTCCCATTCTCCATCATTCTAACACCATTCCTGCCATCCCACCTCTGAATTTTTCTGCTATAACCCCATCCATAAGTACAAAATTGAATGGCCAAGGAGCATAACACAACTCTGTCTCACTCCGCTATTAACCCTAAACCAATCACCATTGACACCATTTATTCTACACACGCTTCACTATCGTCGTCATACATACATATGATTCCATTCAGAAGCCTACCACCAACAACACCATATATCACTAACACCCTTCCTTATTAACTATCATACGCCCGTAAGCAAATCCATAAAACCTAAATACAAATTTATTTTTCTCCTCATTTTCTCAATCATTTAGCTTCATGTAAAGATTTGATCTGCATATCCTCCAGAACTCCTAAAAGCACCTTGTACCAAAAAATCAGTCCTTCAGTGTCACTCGACGCAACTCTTCTGACCAAAATACCAGCATATACCTTCCCTATAACACTCAATAAATAAACTTATTACTCCCTATAATTTCTACAGTTCCCCTTTTCTCCCTTGCCCTTATATATGGTATCATACTGCTCTCCTCCAATCCTCCTTGGAACTATAAATTCCTATAAACGCGCTTTATTACAACTTCCAAATCCAAAATCACCATCTCGCCTGCACTCTTGATCATTTCACCAGTAATTTCATCTTATACTCAGTAGTAGATTTACTCATCTTTCAACTTTTCTTCACTTCTACCCGTTACCTCCTCCCTTACTAATCACCCTCTCATCCCCTCAAAATACCTATCATTCTTCTTGCAACCATCAAACCCACACACAATCATTATTACACTATCACCTCTTCATTACGTCCAACAATATTACAGATTTTCAAAGTGTTCTTTCTACACCCACCTCGCATCCTATCTGAATAGTTACAAAACACCATCCTATTCAATGGTTCCACTTTACAGCAGTGTCTCCCCTTTATTCTAATTCTTAACCTGCGCTTTCCCTTCCAGAAGAGCTTCCTAGTCCCTTGTATGTCTCCATTCATCATCCCTCCAAACTGTTCATTTACCTCTTTTTTCTCTTTACTATGCATCTTTTAAAGTACTCTTTTTTTCTCTCCTCCTTATATAATCCCAAGCATCTTTCTTTGAAACTTCATCATTTGCTTCTTTAGTACATTCAACCACATGCTTCTTGTACTTTTAACCGCTTTTGCATCACCTCTTCATTCCACAACTCACTGTTATCATTCTTACTTTCTCTACTTTAGCATACCCACATACTTCTTTGCACTGCTAACAATTGTTCCTTCATTTGCTTCTAGATTTATTCAGTTTCAACACTTCTTCACAATCAACTGATTTACTTGTTTCACATACCATCCTATGACCTGTTCACCAACTTCCTCACCCCTGCATCTAAATTACCCTTCCTGTGAACAAATTCCTTCCTCTCCATCCAAGTCCCCTCTAACACTAGCCTAATTTTACATAGAACAAATATATATATATATAATTTGTATTCCTAAACATCCTCACTGATTTAACATCCAAATACATACTCAAAATCTTCTGTTCACAAATACACTGAATTACATAGGTTTGAATTCTCGATATACCATTCCCTCTACTCTAGCACCAACTCTGTAGTATACTTATGATACTCTTGTGTTTTATTACTTCTACACACATACCTCTTCCCTCACACAGAAATAATCACCTTCCTACCATTACTTATTCTTTTCTCCTTGTCACCCTAAAACCACCTAAGTTATACCATCCTTGATATATATAGAATATATAGTAGTGATATATATATATATATATATATAAGTATATATATATATATATATATATATATATATATATAGTATATATATATATATATATATATATATATATATATATAGGTCTTTAAATCTATATAAACTGTACTAATAAATGGGCTTTCAGTACGCCTTAGGCAGGTATTGGTACTATCAGCATTTAGTATTTCTTTAATATACATAAAAAGAGGTACTTAAAAAAAAACATTGTTTTTGAAAGATATATATAAGAAGGCTAAGCATATATAGAGATATATACAGGTATATATAAGGAGAGTATATATATATATATATATATATATATATATATAGGCATGGAACTAAGCTTGAATGTTAAGGGCAGGGAGTATATATATAGTGCTATATATATATATATATATAATATATATATATATATATATATAGTTATATATATAAAGTGAAATATATATATATATATATATATGATATATAGTAGTATATATATATGATATATCATATAAGTTATATATATATGGGTTATATATATATATATATATATATATATATATATATATATATATATATATATATATATATATATATATATATATATCATACAGGGGGAAACCCCAATTGAAAAAGCTAAGAAATGCTGACTCTTCAGTGCAAACATCGGACAGAGACAAGTCAGTTGCAAGGAAAAAGCGCTCTTGAGTGTCAAAATCTTACTGGAAGTGGTTGTAGTATCAGTTCCCCTATGATGCACTGTGACTTCGCAATGATTAACTGGTCCATATTAAAGCAAATGTTTGGCCCGAATTGATGAAAGCTGTGAAGTTACATTATTATTTCAAGCGACTTCAGATACCAACCCGAGTTTGTTGAACGGCTGATATTGATTAATGGGCTTTCTTTCGAGTTGGTAGGGGAGTCGGTGCGTTTGAGACCAAAGGTAGAGATTTGTTTGTCTCATATAAAGGCTACTGGTTGTCAGATTTCAAGTTCTTGTTACTTTATTCATATTTGTCTGAAATATTTAATTGGAGATTGTTTTGATAGGAATTGTACATATGGGCATCAATGGCATACAAATCATAACAATAAAGTTTTGAAGGAATTCAATCTTACTCTATTATCCGCTGATAGACTGACACATCTTTTTAACACTGTCATTATTCCAAATTACACTAAAAATAAACTTTGGGTTTGTAAAAATTATAATGAGGGCAAGTGTCAGGATTCAGAATGCTACTTACTGCATTTATGTTTGGATTTTTTAGCTCAAAAATGTTCAAGTGATGGAATTTGCAAACTTTCGCATGACATACAGGATAATAAAGTGGAATTAATTTTGAATTTGCATGGAATTTCTACAAATGAGAGTCCAAGAAACGTTTTATTAAAAATAATTAATATACCTTCAGTTAAACATAGCATAAAATCTTTAGGTAAAGAAGGCTCTATGAAAGATAATATTCTTATTGATACACACAAAATTTCCAATCCTAATAAAAGCAATGTAGATGTAGAATTACCAAAAACTAAGTGGGCGCATGACTTAGATGGAAATATTAAAATAAATGAAATTTGTTTTGATTCTGTAGAAAGTTATTGCCCTTACGAAGAAAGTGGATGTAACAAACTTCACTGCATTTATCATTTTTACTGGCAGGTTAAAGTTCAAGTTGGAAGTAGTTACACTTGGTATAATTTTTCAGAAAAACAGGCTATTTCTTTAGAAAAAGCCTTTTGTAATCCAAGTTGTGTGAAAACTGACCTACCTTTACTTGACCCGTCATGTTCTAAAAAAGGCCTACTTGCAGTATTAAAAGGGAGAAGTTTATGGGAGGCAGACTTTAAGAAGATGATTATCAATTTGGTTGATGGCAAGGAAATCTTAGGTATAAGACGTTTGTGTTCGAATGCTTGTCGTTTCAAATGGTATTTTTTAGATATATATAACAATTGGACAGAATATGGTTGCAAAGATTCTTTTGGTGATCAGCAGCATATTAGTACTATTGATTCTATTTTTATTGAATATTTTTATGGTAATAGAACATCTGTTGACTTTAATGTTGGAAAATGTAAATATACCTTATTTTTCAAGGATATGTCTCAAAAGAATCTTCAGACTGGGATTGTCAGGAAAGTTAGGAGACGTCCTGGACTATTGTTGAAATCTGACGACAGTGAGACCGACCTTCCACCTAGCTGGGAGCCAATGCAAACAGAAGAACGATGTAGAAGAATAACTTTGCAACCATCATCTGAAGAGTACAAGAAAATTGAAAACCTGATTCAGTCCCGAGCGAATGGTAATGTTTTCAGAATTCTCAAAATAGAGCGCATCCAAAATCCTTTTGCCTACAAAGCTTTTCAGATTAAGGTACAGCAAATGAAGGTAATCTACAAAAATGATGCAGTTATTGATATAAGACAACTGTTTCATGGAACTGCTGCCGATATTGTGCCTAAAATATGCGATGAAAATTTTGATTGGCGGTTGCATGGAACTACTAATGGTCAGGCTTATGGAAGGGGCACTTATTTTGCTGTGTGGCCATACTTTTGTATAAGTAAATATGCTAAAGAAGATACTAGACACAGGTTTATATTTGTGGTGAAAGTTAACTAGAATAAAAATATTGGTGAAACCCGTAGTGTATATTAGACCACCTATCAATAGAGTACAATATAATCTTCCGTAAGGATTCCACCGTTGACAAAAATATAGTGGTAACTCCATCACAATAATTGTTAAATACAAAGAGAGACAAGAATAATATTATCCTGAAAGATATTTAGCTCCTCCACAATGAAATAAATATTAATGATCTCAAAAATTTTTATTTTGATGATTTTAGTTAGACTATGCAAAAAAAAAAAAAATTGTCATAGTTGGCAATATTTCTCACAGAAAGTATTATATAATATTTAGTCAATGGTCTGAGAATACATTTTCAAAAGCCCAAATTGTCATATGGCTCCAGCAACTCGAGTAGTAAGAGGACCGAACCTTTGAGAATGGGGTAGATTTCTTTGAGATATTTTTGGTTTTTAGTCCCAGTCGATCTCGCTCCCAAAGGTTAGCTTGACAGAGGCAGCCAATTCACCCATTAATGATTTGTGGATGCTTTCAAAATTAGAAGATTATCAATATATAGATACAAAAGTATTTTTGATATATATATATATATATATATATATAAATAGCAGCAGGTAGCAGTATAGTATGTGGTATATATATATATATATATGTATAAGGTTAAGTATATGGTGCAGCATATATATATATATATATATATATATATATATATATAGTATGGCTCTTCATAGGATTCGGTCGATTTATATATCTATATAATATAATACTATAACTGCTTTTATGTTAGGGAATTTATTTAACAGTTACGTACTAAACAAATAGCGTACATTATATTCATGACATTTATTCCAGTAAACAATGCAATTAGAACGTAACAAATAAGTTACGAACAGGACTATAGCTTTGCAACCCAAATAACATGTCCACAACAATTTTATAAGAAAAGATAATGCAAATGAAACGTAAAGGGCACATGAATTTACTCGTGACCGCACGTGCAGTGACCTAGAAACGAGAGCTTTGAAACTGAAATTGTTAAATTCAATTTGATTTGGAAGTATTTTCTTTAAAAATAAATCATTTTGTAATATATTTTTTCTGAAATATATTTTACGATCGCGTATTGAATAGTTGAGAAGGTTTTCATTTGATTAGTAGTTGATGTCATATATAGTATATATATATATATATATATATATATATATATATATATATATATATAGATATATATATATATATAAGAAATATATATATATATATATATATATATATATATATATATACCTACAACACACAAACTAATTCTCTATATTCCCTAAGAAGTATATCCCTTTACCCTTAGTAAGTGGCATCATTATCAAGTTCTCCCTTGAATCCTTGGGACTATAAATTTCATAAACGCTTTTATTACATTGACCTTCAACCAATCGTAATCACCATCTCTGCGCCTCAGTTCGCGAATACATTCAAAGGTAGTATCACTTTGCATCTATACCTGCAGAGATTTATCATTCTTCAGCTTTCTCACCCACCCTCCTCCTTACAATACGACTCCTCATCCCCAAATATATATATATAGTAGAGTAGATAAAGTAGTAAATAAAAAAAGGAAGCAGTGGCAGAGTAAGAGAGTAGTATATATATATATATATATATATATATATATGTATATATATATGTATATATATATATGTATATATATATATATATATATATATATATATATATATATATATATATATATATATATATATATATATATATATATATATATATATATATATATATATATATATATATTTTTTTTTTTTTTTTTAAGCACAATACATGTCGGAGTCAAAAAGAAACGCTACCTTATACTTGAACAATAGGATCGGCACTGCTCTGAACGACAGTGCTTTTTCTATCTAACATGCAGCTTCTTATCTTGGACATTTGCGCTTGCGCAGAATAGCCAAACAGCGCTTCCTGGAACTGTGAAGCACATAGTTTCATACTATGATTTCTGTTATTTTTTCATGAATAACTTTTTATTTTTATGGCAACTGACATCAAGTTTAAGGATTATATAATGCCAAGTATAAAGAAAGAATTAGAGATAAAAAACTCGTTATATTGACTGCTATCGATAATATCGAGTGAAAACAGGGGGTTCTGTAGTTCCACAGTGCCTATGCACGAGCCGCCACTGGTGGGAAGGTCTCATTTATGACGTTTCGACTCTTCAAAGTGAAATTTATTTGCTTTGCATTAATTGCAAGAGCAAATAAAAAAAAACTTCAGTAATGTTATTAAATTTTGCAATAAATTATACGGAAATGTTTTGCAATTCCTCGTTTTATTTTCCATTTTTGAAATTGAAAGAGTCGTCGTGGGCGAGTAGCATTACATGATTATCATTGGATCATTGAAGGTTTGGGTTACAAGGGAAAGCGGTGAGGTAGAGTTTAAAAATATCTAAATTTTCGTTTCGTTATTTATTGGGTAGCCGCTAATCAATCTTTGCAACGAATTTTAAATAAATTCCGTTTCGGGAAACTTTGAAAATTTACCGATCGTTTTCTACTTGTTTAGGAACGGCAGGGTTGAAGAATACCGCTTCTTTACTCTGTTTACTATAATTATTTTATATTCAATATCTCGATCATATTTTTAGTGTGATGCAAATCAGTAAAATTTTTAGTTTCGTCTAGTTTTCCTAAATTAGACTAGGGATTTAGAGAATCTATTTTGAATTAACCAACGTACATTTTTTTCATGATTAAATTTACTTATTTTAATGGTTGTCTGGTAGGGATAAATAGCTTTGAATTCTTTCAACCCGATATTTTTAATTTTCTTAGGGCTGAAGCTTCACAGTCAGCATTTCATAACGGAATGACAGCGATAATGGATGAGAGGCGGTTACATGCACAGTAATTTCCTGTGACACTCCGAAAAGACATGAGTAATAAAAACTGATTGTTAATAGGCTAGTTTCCATTTTTTTTTATCAATTAATCAACGATGCACACGTCGCTAACTTAACACGTGCATATCTTTTACTAATGAACTTTGCAGTGAATTGCTGCAAGTCGATCCAATCTCCCGGAGCTGTTCAGCGGAATTTTGCCTCATCAACAAGTGCAGGAAATTTTTTCTTGTAAAGCCGTCTCTCAAACGCAGCTATTCTTGCAATGAAAAGCTGTTTTGCGAGCAGTAAAATACTGGCTCTGGAGCCTTAACTTAATTGTTCGAGCCTACTAAAAATAATATATCAAGTGTTCCATAGGTATCTTGAATCTGAGCCTTCTTGAGATAGATGAAAGAACTTACGTTTTTGAGACATCCAAAGCTATACCAGTTTTCATCTTCCCCAATTAGATATCGGAGACAGACAATAGGTCATTACTCTGAGGCCACCCTCCTGTAATATCTAATTATTGCAATGTGTGCGTTCCAAAGTAAAGATTTTTAAGATTCTTCAAAGCGAAGTGTTATAAGAATCAAGCTTACTTGAGCAGTCTTTCACTCGTTGAGAGAAATTTAAAGACTCGCACTATATCAATTTATTTGGTTGATTAAATTAATTAATTGATCAATAGTTAAATTAGAAAGTAACATATTTTTATATACGAGTGTGTCAGGTGAAATTTGTTTACAGTCGGGTATTCCATGTAAATCGAGATTCTAACTACAAGTACTGAAAAGCTCGCTTAATTAATATTTTCATGGAAATTGAGAAGGAAATAGACTTTGAGAATTATTAGAAAGTTAAGTATTAGCTCAATCCGGTAGTAAGGAATTTTAATTAATAGAAAAGCATAAATTTATCTGCTAAATAACTAACAAGAATCTTAATAAATATAATAACTTGTAAGTTTAACAATAAAAAAAAATGGTCCAATTGAGATAGGTAGTAAAGTGATTAAAGATACGTAGAGTTTGTCATATTTTTAATATATTTTGCTTCATTTTTCACAGCCGAAAGAGTGGGTGACGAAATTGCTTTTTCGGTATTGTTTAGAGGATGGATAAACCTATTTTTTTTCACTTAGAACACATCAATCCTGACGGCTTTTCTCGATCGAGATGTTAGTCCTAAATTGGAACTGCAGAAAAAATAATCGAAATCTTTATTGTGGATTCCGTAAAAGTACACTTTCTGTGTTGTATATCATAAAAATAAAAAATACTAAAGAAATTAACTAGGGAAATTAGGAAATGTCCATATTTCCATTCAAAAATCTAAAATTTTCCTTGGAAACAAAAGTTAAACTATTTAGCTATATAGAGAAGAAAATTTATATACAAATATTAATTAAATAATATATATTATTGAAGTATTGATAAATATGATGACGCATTATATGACCTTGCCCAACAAAAAAAATTGTAAGCCAAATGTGGGTCCCCATAAGAAGGCTCCTCTTGGATTATAGGAACTTACAAGCCGCATTGGCTTATAATAGTACGTCCTCCCCACTACCAGTAAACTTGTGGGATTATCTTATGTGACTAATCAAGCTTCATTAAGGTAATATTTTAACATAAAGGAAAAATACTATTTAATCACAAGCTTGTATAGGGAAATTTGAGCCTGATAGGAAATAGGCAATATACAACATGACGTTCCTTCGCAATTTTCACTACAAATATATATACCTTATCTTACTATTATATTTTATGAAAAAATCCGAAATTTATTTTGCAAGGAATATTATTAAATATATATAATATATATAATATATTAATTTAAATATATAATTATAGTATTATATATTAACTATATATATATTATATATATATATATATTTATATCTAAAATAATATTTATATATATATATATTATAAATTATATTTATTATTATATATATATATATATTTATATATATATTACATAATATATTAATTTAATTAAATTATTAATAAATATTATTTTAATATATAATATATAATATTATTAAATTATATATAATATAATATATATATATAAAATTATTATATTATTATATTATTAATATTATATGATTAATATTTAAATTATTATATATATATATATATAATATATATTATATTAAGGTATATATTATTAATATATATATATATTATAGTTGATATTAATGTTTCATTTAATATATTATATATTATATATATAATATTATATTATGATATATTATATATATATTATATATATAATATATATATATTATATATATCTATATATATATAATTATTATTATTAATTATATTATATAATATTAATATATATATATATATAATATAATATATTAATACATGGGCTTAGAAAGTAAAATTATTCATCTATAAGTGGAGGTGAGGCAAAGAGTTATGAGTGATATATATATATATATATTAATATATATATATATAATATATATATAATATATATTAATTATAGTATATATTAATATTATTAATATATATATATATTATAATATTATATATATATAGTTATTATTAATATATTAATATACATTATTAATTATATATAAATTATATTAATATTTATTATATATATATATATATATATATTTATATATCATACTATATATAATTTATTATATATATATAAATATATTACTATAATGTTTTATGATAGAAATATAAATATGCAAAATTATGATTTTAATATATATGAATTTAATTCTCTTTTTATATATATATATAATATATATATATAATAATATATATTTAATGGTCTGTGTGTTTATCAATATTGTCTTTGTTAATAATATCTAAAAATATGTTATTTTTATAATTTTGTATGATCTGAGCAGCTAAAATTATATCAACGGGTACGTATACCTTTTCCATTGATTGAGATTTAACAATGAGCTTTGGCTAAGCCGCCTAATGCTAATCAACATACTGAAAGTTCTAGTGTCAAAGTAAAAATGATATTAGAAGCATGCACACAGAGTAGAAAAGCACAATATGGCTGTTGAACTTTAATAGCCAATATGTAACCGACAAACACACATTAAAACTTTAGAAAATAATATATATAATACGTTATAACTATTATTTTCAAATATTATTAAACTTCATTATTACTTCGATTGAATGTATTTTATTTTTTATATCTAAGTAATTTTTCGTACTTAAACTTAAATTATACCTTTAAAAGTATAACTGATCGTACTGAGCAAATCATAATATAAGGTTATAATAATGTTTTGATATTTTTTCGCCAAGATTTAGGGGGGCCAAGTGCCCCTCCTTGCACCTCTTCAACACCATAGTATATATATATTATATATTATACTCGTTATATTTATATTATTAATTAATATATATATATAATATATATATATTATTAATAAATATGAAATATATATATAATATATTATATATATAATATATATATATATAGTAATATAAATATATATATATATATATATATATATATATAATATTATATTATGAATTTTATATTTTAAATATTAAATGTATATTTATTATCCCTACTTATTTTAGCTTATTATATTATGAATTTATCTTAATAGCTTAACAAAAAGAACTTATTATTCTTACAAAGAAACGTATGCATGTTGTTCTTAGCATGGAATTATATTGTAAATTGAAATATTTCCCACAAACAGAGGAAAATCTGTTTGACCTAATAATTTAATATATTGTGTAATCAACATTGTAAGCGTTTAGTGGGATTTTGTGGGGAGATTGTAGGAAGTTGCAAGAACTTACATTTATATAAGCATTATCCCACTAGATTGTAACATAAAATGTCAATTGAAAATTGTTATGGGAAAATTTCCACATAGGGACCAGTCTAAAAACCCATGCCAAAACTAGTCAGAAAACATTACAAGCCTCTCATGTAATTATTCTAGTCTCTCCCTAATTAGAGGACGGTATCATTTTTATATTGTAAGATCTTGTAAGCTTCGATATAATTTTTTTTGTTTAGGTATTATTAGGGGTGGATCCAATCATTGAGAATTTGAGAATCACGCATTTTTAGAGTCCACTCAACCTAAAAATTCGGGGTCACATAAAAATTCCTTAAATTTTTTCTGACAGACAATTTTGATGGGGTCAAAGGCAAACCGCAATGACTTTTCATGACCTTCTAGTAACGTATCTATATATTCTCAGGGTGTTTTTTCTGTGTCATTGTTTGTGAGTTATTCTGTCAGCGTTTTATCATTTATTTTTTTTCTCCAAATTCTATTTTTTTATTTTGACATTTTTTCGTATGCTAAAACTTCTACAATTTTTTTTCAAGAATGAGCTTTAAAACTTAAATTACAAAGATGGGTCTATTACTATCACAATTATGTATTAGAGATAGATAGTTTTTTAAGTGAATTGAAGGAAAGCGATTTTTAAAAAGTAGGATATTTTGAAAGGTAAAGGTATGCTTAGAGTATATCAATCAAATATTTTCCTCTAAAAAAATCTCAAAACAAATCGTTAAATGGATCATTTGTGCTATTTATTTATTGTTATGTACAGAAGAATTATGACGACTCCCCAACAGAACTAGTGTACTCAGATATAAATCAAAGTTTGAGTCTCATAATACACTAGAATGTAAACATAATAATTCATTCAATAGAGATTGATTTGACGGATAATAAAAATATATCATCTATAAAAATAAATTAGAGTTGGAAAAAAATGAAACTGTCCAAATATACGCAATGATCTTATTTCAAGTATGACTCAAACAATAATACACCCGAAAAGTGAGTTCTATGAGGTCAGAAAAACTGCGGTATTGGCTTTTTTAATTTCAATACTATTAAAATCTAGTACATGAAAGTAAGAAAAAGAGTATTATAGTTGCATCTCATATTTTAAGGTGGGGCTTAAAAATGTTGGTTTGGTGCCTCTAACTACTCACCCAATTATTATGTGCGATTCTTCCCTTTAAGGAAGAACATAAGTGAATGTTCTTATGGCTACACTCCTAGCTGCGATCTCATAAAGGCATTAATCTATAATACAGATATCATTTATTTAATATTTTTTTTTGATGAATGTTACGAAAATCGAAGATTTATAGTACGAATGATCGCTCTCACTCATATTGATAATTTATTAATAGAATCAGTATAGAATTTTGTATATTAAAAATATAAAGTTGAAAAATAAAATAGGATTTTATATATTTTATGAGTATTTTTAAATATTAAACATGAAATTTTTCTTCGACTAACACATGTCGCTCGTGTTGTGAATTTTGTAAAGATCTTCCTTTTCACACACCGCCCCCTTTTCTGCCTACCCTAATCGAGTGTTGATGTTTAAGTATAATAAAATATTCGCTTTCCGACAATTCATCTTTCTATCCACATTCTACGTTAGTTCTTATTTTATCAGACCAATTAAAAAATATATATTGTTTTTTGCACACGTCGAAAACACAGTGGCATGGCTGACACCCTTCTTTCGCGTGCGTCTCGTTGGTGACACTATGAGTTATCCCATACAAAATTATCAAAATATAGGTTATCTCCCACAAGATAAATTTCATTGAGCCAATATAAGGCAAAGGTTTCTGCACAAAATAATTCAGCATTAAAGAATTAAAACACTACATCACGAGTAAACCTCATGGATAAATTATAAATTTTACATATTACTTAGATTAAATAATAACAATAAAATTCCATTTTTCAGAATAATAAACATTTGGTTTTCAAAATAATTTAAGACAGATAATAAAAAACTACAAAAATTTATTGAATGAAACAATAATTATTTAGGGGTTTACCAAGCACATATTTAAAAATGTGAAGATGGAAATATCAAATCGAGAAAAATAATTAAAAATTATATTAATTCTTATTTTTTAAATAATAAAAAAAATTGAATTATTGATATTATATATACTACTATATATATAAATATAATTATATAATATAATTAAATATATATATAAATAATTAAAATATAAATATATATATATTTAATAATCTTTAATGTTTATTATTAATTTTATACTTAAATATTAATTAAAATTCATAATTTAATAATACTATAGCTATATATATAATATATATAATAGAAAGATCACCTATAACAATTAAAAATTAAGTAATATATAAATAAAAAATAAACTAATATATATATTTAAACTTTTCTTCTTACTTATATTTTACTTTAAATCTTAATAAATTTATTCTATAGCTAATACACTGATTATATTCGGAAGTAAAAATAACATGATATATATGTATTAACTTAATTATAAATAATAGTGTTCTCTTATTGTTAGATTTATATGATTAATATATATTGATTTTATATTTATCTCGAGGCATCTATTAAATAATGACATGCAATCAATTAAATATGTGACCTGATTTAATATATGATAATCATGTTCACATTAGAACATTCTAGTATTAAATCGAGTAAATTATTGATATAAATTAGACATTTTGGTACAAATTGAGATAATTATGTTAAATATCAAATTTTTGAAACTTACTTGCTATAAATTCACTATCAATTAAATTGATATTCTTACTTTCACTTAAGACAATTGTTAATTATATTGTAAGTACACTCTATGACCCTATTCTTAACTTCTGACCTCTTCATTTTCGTGAAGTCCCTAACATATAACTCTTTTTATATAAAAGCTGCTTAGCTCACCATTGTATAGGCTTATATTGTTTTAAATGAAATGAATTTCGTATCTTATTTATTATTGGATGAATTGATTTATTTTAAAAAAATAATTGATCATCTGATGTCATCAAATTACCAATGAAATAATTTTTAACCCGAAAGGCAAATTATTGGCATCAAGCCATACCTTCTGTGATTGAGAATTCTTTAAGGAGTTAAACTCCGATTTTGTTTGGTCAATCTTCGCCCTCTCTCGAGTCCTTATTGCAGCTTAACATTTTGGAATTTTAGCAACGTATTCCTACCCCAAAGGGGGGGGAGGGGGTGAGTGGGTGCCTTCATTTCTACATGTCTATTATTCAAGAGCTAGCTTGGTAATCTAAAGTAAGGAAATGGTTTTTAAATATAGATATTTTTATTTTAACTCATATAGGTTATCTCACATGGGATTGTAATGTATGTCCGCCTTCACCTTACCACTATACAAAGTACTGTACATGGAAACTATGGACAGAACATTCTGTGTATTTTTGTACTGCTGCTTTTTTTGTTAAGTTTTATCTTAATGTAATTATTTTAAATATATAAATCTGTATTATATATATATATATATATTATATAGATTATATATACATAGTATATTAATATATTATATTAATATATATATTAATATTAATATATAATTATATTATATATATTATTATATTTATATATTAATGATATATAATATATATATATATATAAGTTTATAGTATTATAATATATATATATATAATATATATATATATAATAATTAATTATTAATATTATACTATTATATATTATATTATTATTATTAATATTTAATTTTTTTCAAGAAATTGCCAATATTAAGTGGCGATAATATAATTCTTTTATTAAGTTTAATTTCATCAAAGGTAAAAAATGTTTTATTTTTATTCAGGCTCTACGGCTTTGAGGTTCGTCCACCGATACTATGTCGTTCCGACTAAGGTTTCTGGCACACTATGTATAGTTATCTGAAATAAATGTTCAGTACGTTATCCGGCTCAAAAAAACGAGAGTATTATCACGGATGTGTACAAAACACTAGAATATGCTTATAAAATATAAAATAAAAATACCAAACATTTGGATCCAACTACTACACTCAAGTAGAAGCGTTTGATCTCTTCATCGCACCACTATTTAAAATATATTCTGAGAACGTCGTATCTGGCAATAGGGTGTCGATTTAATTCACCTACGCAAATTAAATATCTCTCTATCTGATATATTAATAATAAAATTTTTTTTAATTATTCTCACAAGGATCCGTGCGTTCTCTTCTGTACTATCGGAGCTGCTCGGGGAGGACTATGTGTTCTGTCACAGGCCATTTAAAGTTCAGACGGTTCTAGCAATTTTTTTTTCAACTATGTCATAGAAACTGTTTCACGCGTGGAATATATAAGTGTTATATCCAGGATACCGCGGCTTTACCGGTGTTTAGGAGGTTTAGTGTTCTGCACTATTTTTAATGGAATTTAATTTGTTTCATCATGACCCTGACAAATACATTTTTCACCTAAGAAAAAATTCTTGAAAAAAAATTAATACCCTGGCTGTCAGTCGTGTATTATCACTACAGGACAATAATATCCACCTAGGCTTCGCGCATCTATCGTGATTCTACAACTATATCATCTCAAATAAATTGTTAATATTAAGAAATTTGCTAAATAATAAAGTTTATTGTAAGTTTCTGAAAAAAACATTAACTTGAATTATATATAAAAATATATTTGTATATTATTTTCAATCAGGAATCCGGCTCCCACTAACAGCGTATGCCTGCGCACTTATGAAATTCGCATTTCACCGCGCTCGGTGTGGTCATCGCGGTGGTCAAATGAATATACTTATTCATTTTACCTAAATAATACAATAATCTATCTTGAAAATAAAATTTATACTACCAGTAGATCCGAACTCTATTTTTATTTTGGATTGAATAAATATAGCCGAGTACTCTGGGATATTGGTGAGTAAGTAGTTTTTAAAATTAAATTCTTTAGTTATTTATAATAATAAATATATAATTATAATAATATAAAATATGAATATAAATATTCTTTTGTAGCCTGATGCGTGTTATATATATTTGCATATTTTTGACATTTAATTGCAATTTTTTTAGTTCGACACCTCTCTAAGTAAATTACTGTATCTAAAAAACCATTCACCTAAACCTCAATTTAGAAATTTCCAATAAAATTATAATCTACACCATGGTGTGACAGGAGGAAATAATTCTAACTAAATTAGATATAAATAAATAAATTTGAGTGAAAATTTTAGGTAGCAACAAAGTAACCATAAATCATCTTTAAAATTGTACAAATATTTTGTTCCTGTTGTCATTTTTAACCTTCAACTTTTTTTTAAATATCTCTTTGTTTCACGGGAAGCATACAGAATCTTTTCAATTAAAAATAATATAAAATCTAGTAAGGGTTGAAACCGTTTTACGTACCTATAATATCACAACTTTATGTACTTAATCTTTGCGCAATGATGAATTTTTGGTAAGTTATTGTTAAAGTCTATGAAATTCTAAGAAGCAGCAATCATAATTTATGGGTTGAATTTGAATGCAGGCACAGATGGACAGTAACTATGAGCCCGAGATACGGAAATGAGTAGACATTGACAAAAAATATATATATTAAATATATATAATAATATATTAATATAATAATTAATATATTAATATAATATTATTATAATATAATATATATATATATTAATATATAAATATATGAATATTATATATATATATATATATATAATTATATATATATATATAATTATTAACTATATTATATATATATAATATATATATGATGGTCAGAATTTTTTTAATGCTCACAGTATGTAACTAGAGGAACGGCAGGCACTGAGTATCTAAACAAACTTATATAAAACTTGTTCTCTTCAGGCATCTAAAAATATCTAAAGGATGTGGAGGTTCTAACCAGTATCTAAACTTATTTTTTTTTTAATTTGGTTAGAAGTAAATTTTTTTTTATTTTTTTAACTTAAAGGAATACCTTAGGGTAAATACTCGTCAAATAGATTGGAAGGAGTCTAGGGGTCTCTCGGCCATCCGGTGGAAATACGACTGGGGGGACTAATCCTACGTATCCCTCCAGGTAGATGGTCATATCACGGTAACTCCGCTCTTTATGGATTACTTGGTGTCACGCTGGTGAGGTTCTCCACACGACCTATATATACTACCTCCGGGGTAGAAACGTCCCTACTACTACTCTTCATGTCCCCACGTTCATGAGGCTCGAGACCCCTTAAAAAAAAACTTATATATATATTTCACTCACTAAATAAAAAATAAACAATTATTATTATTATTAGAAAAAAATTTAGTGGGCTCGAGCCGACGGGGGATCACAGATGGGTAGTAGTAGACTAGTTTTATATACACCCGGAGGTGAGGATTGAGTCTAGGAAGAGAACTCCACTCAACTGAACACCTACAAAGATACCTATATAAGAGAGTACGGGAGGTTACCTATGTAGAGATCTCATTTCCTCCACGAGGGGAGGAATTAGTATTCACCCTACCGTATATCGATCACCGGGATATGCCGTAAGAGATACCTACCTAGAATCACCTGCCTATCTATATATTTGTACGGTTTATAACCCTTAGGTTAGTTCATATTCCCTTATAAGTTTAAAAAAAATAAAATATATTTTACTCATTTAAAAAATAAAAAAAAAAAGTTAAAATCCCTCAACCTTTAAGAATTTTATCGGCTGATATACTACATAATATTATAATAATTTGTATTTTACTGTAAGATAGTAACATACCGTTTATCTCTCATAGCTACATACTGTAGAGCACATTATAAAAAATATCTGACAATAATATATATATATATTATATAATTAATATTAATATATTATATATTATATATTATATATTATAATATATATATATATATAATATATATAATATATATAATATTAATATATATAATATATATATATATATTATTTAATATATATATATATATAATATATAGTATAATATATATAATATATTAATTAATATTATATATATATATATAATACACTTATATTGTTAGAACTCAATATTAATATAAATTATTAATTTTATTAATCAAAATTTATAAAACTAATAAAATTATAAATAAAATGAATTGGAAAATAATTATTATATAATTTGAGAAGCTCATAAAATATTAAATAAAAAAGTATAAAATCTTTCCACGGTGGAAAATTCACGATTTTTAAATTTATTTAATTTTATTGGCACTATTATTTAAAAAATTATTACCTATATAGTTTGTGGTGTATGCAAAAGCTGTTTCTAATTTATAGAGTGACCATGGTTTACTTATATATAGGAGTCCTATAATATATATATATTAATATATTATATATATAGCTACACTTTCCCTTTAAATAAATGAGGATGTACATAAATACAAATTTCGAAATATACTTGAGTGAGAATAATCCCTAATTCGAGTACTTAGCCATGCATCCTGTAGACGTTGTTAACTTAAATCATCTCACAATAGAAAAGGAGAAAATAAGTTGCTCACTACCAAACAAAACCCTGAGGGATATACTGGTGAATAGATTTATTATAATTTATTCTTCTATTTTTAATAATTTTGTTTTAATTTTTATTTTTATATATTATTATTATTAAGGTGGATATTATACGAGCCGACAGGTGGTATGGGAAGAGGAGGAGGACGAAGTCCATACCCCGTCAGTTCACCCAGTTGAGGACCGAGATAGAGACCTGACTCTTAGACTATATCTTTGGTACTGAATATATAATATTGGGTTAATTCCTTTAGTTTATAAAAGTAAAATAAAAAACTGTATATTTATAGGCAACCTTGTCGTACTTACTTAATATATATAATTGTTTATTGAAAAAAAATCGAAAAAAAAATCGATTATATCGCTCGTTCGATATATATATATCTTAGTTAAACATTATATATATATATATATATATATATATATATATATATATATATATATTAGTGATGGGACGATTAATTCGGAATCGGCATCGGAATCGGAGGAATCGGCTGTTTTTTCAGGATGCGGAATCGGAATCGGAATCGTCCAAATTATACCGATTCTTTGACCGATTCTTTGGTATATGCAATTACGAAAAATAATTTTTTAATTCGATCTTTAAGATATTTCAAAAGACAATATTTCGAAGTCTGCGTATTGATTTTTAATTTCAGTTCCTTCCTGAATTCTATTTAATTAAAGAAAACTGGATTGAAGCGGCGCATCTTTACGTAGGGCCTAAGAATTCATGTTAGGATTTTCAGACAAGCAGACATTTGGCAATGTTTGGCAATGTTTCGTTAGACATGTTATGTAATATGTTTTGATAATTATATACCCGTGAACGCGTAAGTAGGCAGTGAAATATTTGCCTTGTAGGCTTGTAAATATTGGAACTATTGAAATATAAATGCTATCCTTGCAGAGTTTCACCTTTGACGTATCCATCAGCAAGCCTAATATAAGTGGATTTGTCTTGAAAATGTTATGGAAGAATTTCAATATTGCTGCTAATAAAATTCATGTTATAGTAGGGATACCGCACATAATATGGCTGCAGGAGTTACACAAGCAGGATTCCAGAATTACCTCTTGCTTTTTACACTCTTGACACTAGTATACTAATATGATGCCATATTTGAACAGAGAAGTAAAAAAATATATCTATATGCAAACAAATCGTAGTCATTTTAATCACTCGCCCAGCTATTTCCAAGTAAATGAAGAATTTCAAATTAGATTTAATTTACCACAATCACATATTATTCAAGGATATACAAACCAGATAGTAATATGTCAGTAATCATATGCCTTTCAAAAATTTTGAACAAAGACGGCTCTCATTTCATATTGCATTGATCATTCAAAACCTGTATGCTTGAACAATGGAAACGTTCTTGAAAAATTGCCTAAAAAAAATACTTTAAAAATTTTGTTGATGTGTACAAATTTTATGAGTTACATAGGAATCATCAATGGCAATCGGCAAAATAATCCAAATAATGAAAATGGATTTGGCATTTTTTTTTAAAAGAGTCTCAGAAAAAAGAACTATTTGAGGGACTGGGTCTACAGTAATCAGCATTGGAAAAATTCAGTAAAAAAAGATTTAGCATTTACTTTACTGATTAAGAATCCTTGTGCTTGCTACCCTATCTTGATCCAACGCTTTAAAATTACATTCCTTGAGGATGATTATAACAAATATAAAAGTGGAAGAATCATTTCTTAAGTCAAAGGATTTTGCGAAGAATATATGTTGTTATAAAGGAAAGCGAAAACAGTTTCCACTATATTAAACCAATTTTCGTTTTTCCTCATTTATCAACAGAATGGTGCGAAAAAAGTGATACTGAAAATAATAGTTTTTACTTCAGTTTTGAAAGTTGTTTTTTCGAATTTAAAGGAAAAGCTTTAAAAACTAGCAATGAAACCATTCCAAAGGAGAAAAGACATATATTTGAAAAAAATTGAAGATGTTATTAAAGTAGAAATCAGCCAATATATATAGAAATATGAAACTTATTAAAAAATTCGAAAGTCCCTTACAAGAATGTGGTGCATCGAATAAAGAGAACCTTTCAGCAAAATTTGGGTGTTCCTTGCTAGAAAATATTCAATAAGCTCCGCTGCTCCCCGTTTTTTCGTGGAAGTGAAAGACTCATTCTGAGAAATTGGAGGTATCAATTATTCTCCTAAAAAAATCGGATGCACTCAGAAAAGGGAGAAATGTTAATGTTTTTTGCACTACAATTTAAGAGTAATGATTTTACTACATTATAATAATTCTTACATTTTCAAGTAAGTTCTTATACTTTTAAGTAAATTACGCAAGTAATTTTTTTTAAACAAAAACAAGAAGAAAATTGTTCATTTAATACCAATTTTATTAAAATATGTTCATTATTTTCAGTGGTAAATATAAAAAGGTAACTAACTAATTATTTCTATTAGCAAAGATAAAATATAAAAGAATTTTTTCAAATTTAATTATAAGATTTTAAATATCTAAAATTAGTTTATTTAGCATAAATTAGCATATATGAATATCATATATATATATATATATATATATATATATATATTATATATATATATTATATATATATATATATATATAATATATATATATATAAAGAATTGAAATCGGAATCGGAAATCGGAATCGGAATCGAAATCGGCACTTTTGACTGGTTTAATCGGAATCGGAATCGCATCGGCTGAAATTTGAATCGTCCTTCGCATCACTAATATATAGATTTAATATTATTATATTATAATATATATATATATATTATATATTTATTATATTATATATATTATATATATATATATATACTAGTATATATATATATAAAATAAATAATTATTAAAAAAATGTTTGTGTTCAGTGTATATTTTTTTCTTACGTTCTTTGGTTAAGTTTTGTTAATAATGAAAAAGTAAAAATTACCCTATGCAAAGAGAAGATAAGCTATTGAAGATTTTCAGTATTTGAAGCTCGATAAATTTTTTAATTCTTTTCCTAACACTTTTATTTATTTTTTTAAGCTTTTCCTTAACTATTTTATTGAATTATTAAAATGTATTGGTGTTAAAAAAACGTTCACGATTTTACTTCAACATTTTATTATTGTTATTATGTTTCTTATGGTCATTTAAATACATTACAATTAAAACCAAAGAGGAATTAAAATTTGTCCAACCAGTGTGTGTTAAAATTCAATAACTACTTGCGGTTGGTATAAACAGTGAAGGAATCATTTTTTAATTTGAAATTTGATAACGCTTTAGGGTTTAGGATTTCATTAATGTAACGTATATGATTAGGTAGGGCGTTTAGGGTTAGGGTTATGGTTTAGTTTTTAAGGTTAGGGTGTTAGGTTATGGTTTATGGTAGGGTTTAGGTTAGGTTTAAATGTAATATTAGGTTAAGGGTAAAGGTTATGCTGGTTAGGGATTGATGGCGGGGGTAGATAGGCGGTCGATTATATTTGCATTAGAATTACAGAAAGTTCATTTGTTTAAAAATAAAATTAATTTAATTTCAGATCAGGTTTTGTTGAGAATTAATCCAATGATAGTGCATGTGTTGAATCAAAACATCAGTGACGGGTGGGTAAGGTACGTTATTAGAGTGTTTTTAAATACAAAACTAAAAAACAAAAAGAGAATGAACATGTTAAACCGGTAATGATTTGACTCATATTACTTGAGAGTACTGCGTGGGGAGTAAATGAAGAAGGAAAAACAATCTATTTGAAATGATGATATATTAAATTCGCCAAGGCGATACTTGCAGAATTTTAACATACGATACACCGTAAATATATTTATAGTTATATTTATTATATAGTATGGGCGGATAGGTGTAGTAAGGATTGTGGTTAGTATATGGTGGATTAGGTTTGATTTGAGATTTGAGGTTATATAATGTGATGCTGACGGAGTAGATATTAGTTTATTATTAAGATTGGCGAGGAATTGTGTTGATCAGTACTGATATATAATATAAGATTGGTGTTTGTTAGAGTTTGGTATTGGGTGGGTGAGTAGGGTATAGATGCTCGGGTATATTCAGTATCCTGTATGATAGAGTTGTATATATATATTTTATAGTGATATATATATTATATTTTAGTATATTGTAAGTTTTATCATAATTATATAAAGTTATGTGGGAGTGGGGAGGATGACGGTGAGGTTAATATTTATTACTAGTTAGGTATCGGCCCGGAATCCGTACTATATATTTAATGTAACTATATATGATATATTATAGTCGTCAGTATATGTGTTTTGTTACTTATTAATATATATATTATAATCATATATATATAAGTTAATAAAAAGGACTATAATGTTTGACATTCTATTATGCAGTTTCTAGGGCAATGTGTGGTGGGGATGTATAGGTTTATTTATTAACAAACATTTTTAAAAATTTAAAACTAAGTTATAAATATTTAACTACAAATTTTATGTTTTACAAAAACTAAGGATATATTTATATAATATATATATAATATATATAATTCTATATAATATATAGATAATATATATATATTAAGTATATTTATTATATATACTATATTATATTATAATATAATTATACTAGATTATTATATACTATAAAAGAGAGAGAGAAGATTGAAGCGGAGACAGAGGGATCATAGCAAGAAGAGAGAGAGATACAAAGAGAGAGAGAGAGACACATGAAGAGAGAGAGAGAGAGAGAGAGAGAGAGAGAGAGAGAGAGAGAGAGAGAGGCCTATGGAAGTTATTATTTTGTTCGAGTATATTATGTAAATCTTTTATATATATTCATAATTCATAACCATCATAATAAGGATTAATTATTGATGAAATGGCAATTTTAATGTTTGGCTACTAGGAAAAGTATTTAACATTTTATACTATTAATTTGTTTGTGCCATATTAATTTATTTAGTTCCCCACAGTTAATATTATACTTTCACCTCAATAATAATATGTAATGAAAAGAAGAAATTAAGATTTAATTTTTTACAGATCATATTAATGTTTTTTCATCATCGTTTATTATTATTTTATAAGATAATGATGATTTTTTGTTGAATTAGTTAGAGTCTGATTTAAATACGAGATAAATTTTAATTTTTAACGCTGACTGATTGTTGGTTCACTGGGGGATTCGCATCCATGTAGGGGCAGAGCCCTAATTAAGGAGGGGGTGTCCTCAACGTCCGAGAAGAACGAAGCCAAGGCCAAGGCCAAGGAGAGAATAGCTCACATTCTCCTACCCGACCAGTTGCGTTAACACGCCTTGGTGAATGATGGTTCTGCGGAGGTCATATATCCGCTGTGTTTGTGTTGGCGAGGTTCGATTTAGTTTCTAGTAACCATGAGCTGCCTGGCGCTTTTATAGAAATAAATACGAAATACAATATATATATATATATATATATATATATATATATATATATATATATATATATATATATATATATATATATATATATATATATATATATATATATAGTATATATACATATTATTGTTATGTGATATATAACTGAGCTGCGTGCCTCGTTTATATATATATATATATATATATATATATATATATATATATATATAACAATACCACATAAGCATTACTGATATTACTAACAACATTGAAGTTGATATTATTAACAATATACCATTACTAGCACTAACCCTATTAGAATAACATCAACAGTATTACCATTACTAACACTAATTATTAACATCACTATTAGCACTTATTAATAACATCACTATTAGTATCACTATTAGCACTTGGGATTGGGAGGTAGCATCAACTGCAGATAAAACGATCCACACATGGAAAGAGACAAACAGTTGATGGGTGTTCGCAACATGATGCAGCATTTTGAGGAGTCAACCTGATAGAATAAGCGATTTGTAATATTTGTAATCTTGGATTGCATGTTTTGCAAAGATTTTTAAAGAGGAATTCGTGTTTTTTGTCTTTTTTTCCTTTGTATATATTAATATCTTTTCATGGAGATTTCTAATAACGCCGAATGATCTTATTAAGTCATACAGTAAATGGCCATTAAATTATATTCTTTTTAAAGATTGTCTTTGAAAAAAAAAATACCATTTTTTTCATTTGAAATAATATTCAATTCAATCTTTATAAAAACGTGGCCATTTTCTTCTTTAAACAAAATTTCCATTTCAGTATCATTATCATTAAAATTTTTAAAAGAGAAAACAATTGAAAAACATCTTGAAATAATATAATTAATTTAGTAGTTTTACCAGACTGATATGCTCAAATTGCCTGTGCTTTTAAAGTTTTGTAAATAATAAACAAAGTGGACGCATATGTTGAGAAAGCAAAGCTTTATTGTAATTTTAAAAAATGAGTCTGTAAAAAGTTATGAAGTGTACTTGCTTCATGAACATTAATTTTTTTTTTTGTGACAACAATTACTCCATTTATATATTATATAATATATTTTATATATATTTATATAATATTATATATATATATTTATATATATAGTATAATATATATATATACAATTATATAAATATATATTATATATATATATAAATATATATAGATATATATAGTATATATATATATTATATATATATAATATATATATTAGTATAATATATATATATTTATATATATATATATTATATATATATATATTAAATATAATAATATATATAATATCTACGACCATCTCCTAGGTAGAAGAGCTGTCACCCTGTCAGTTGGGCCAGCATCTATTTTCTTCGGCCGCGAAACTCTTGATATTGGAGCACTCTAGAAAACTCTTTCTCCTCACAATGGCTTTCGATCTAGTCCTCCTGAGTTATATCTCAGATAGAGTTGTCAGCCTTTCAGTGGAACTAACATCTTCTTCCATTTGGCCTCTAAAATCGTTCTCCCAGAGTTCTCCTGAAGATGTGCTTCTGAGGCGCAAAAGTTTCCACTGGTCCAAAGAATTATTCAAAAAAGCAAAGAAAGTAAAGGGCGGGGTTGCTAGAGCCCTGTCGCCCTAGAACTGTGCGAAAGAAAAGTCCGTCCTATGTCTGCCATAAACAACATAATGATCCGATTAATATATAGTGTATATTATATATATAATATATATATATTATATAGTATTTATATATATATTATAATATATATATATATATATTTATATATATAATATATATATATATAATATATATAATATATAAGTATATAAGAGCTCTTACAAATAAATCAGTTTTTGGGGGGATTGTTGAACAAGCTGGAAAACTGAACAAAATTCTGGAAAGCAAATGAAGGAAGCTTGTGTTAGTAGTGCAAGAGAAGTATGTGGAATGTGCTAAATAGAAAGTGAACTAAAACAGTGAATGGTCGAATGGAGAGGTGATGCAAGGTGGTTTAAAGTAAAAAAGATGAGTGGTTGAATGTGCAAAAAGCCCAATGATGAGGTGTCAAAAAGAAAGATGTTTGAATTATATAAGGAGGAAAAGGAAGACTATAAGTTGCATACGTAGGAGAAAAAATAAGGTTAATGAACAGTTTGGGAAGAAGGATGAAAATGGAGATTTATGAAGGAATAAGAAGTTTCCTTGGGAATAAGAGCGGATGGGTTTAAGAATGAAGTAAGGGGAAATCTTGCGTTGGTAAGAATATTGAACAGGGGATGGTGCCTTTCGTAAACTGATTGAATTGGATGGGAGAAGAGTGTGGAAGGAACACTTCGAAATCTGCAAGCACTAGCAATAAATGAGAGGTGGTAGAGTGAATGTATGTTGATTTGATGATGCAGGAAGGAATAGGTATTTTGGGCTGAAGTAATTAGTATGGAGGAGGCAATGGGTAGGGTAAGAAAGTTGAAGAATGGTATATCTGCAGGCATAGATCAAATTACTGGTGAAATGATCAAGAATTGAGGCGAGATGGTGATTGAATGGATTTGGAAGTTGTGTAACAAATCGCTTATGGAGGGTATAGTTCCGAGAGATTGGAAGAGAGCAGTAATAGTACCCTTACGTAAGGGTAAAAGGGGAACTGTAGGAAACAACAGGGTAATTAGCCTTAGTTAGTGTTTGGAAGGATAAGGTGCCTTTTGTAGCTGTAGGGGATGTGTATAACAAATATTTACATTGAAACAAATGATTTAGAAAATAAAAGAGAAGAAAAATAAATTGCATTTAGGTTTTAGGGATTTGCAACAGGCGTATGACAGGATTAATAAGTAAGCTCTGTCGCAGGTGTTAATGATATATATAGTGTTGATGGCAGGCTTCTGATTGGAATCAAAAGTATGTATGGTATGACGATAGTGAAGCGTGTGTAAGAATAAATGGAGTTGGAACTGATTGGTTTAATATTAATAGAGGAGTGAGGCAGGGAAGTGTTATGTCTTCTTGGTTATTTAATTTGTTTATGGATGGGGTTATGAAAGAATTAGAGGTGGGTTTGGCAGGGAAAGGTTAGAATAATAGAGAATGGAAGAGTTTAGAGGGTGCCCTGCTTATTGTATGCGGATGATTTGGTATTGTGTGGGGAATCTGAAGAGAGTTTGAGAGGATTGGTAAAGGGGTTTGACAAGGTGTGTAAAAGTAGGGGTTTAAAAGTAAATGTAGATAAGAGTAAGGTTGTGGCAGCGAGTGAGGAGAGTCCGAAGTGAAGTTATGTTAGATGGTGAGAAACTGGAACAAGTATCAGAGTTTAAATATTTAGGATATATGTTGGAGGAAAATTAAACGGATAATGCATAATATAGTAGGAGAGTTGTGAATGGTAGCAAGGAGGCTGGAGCAATTAAATCCTTGGTGGATGTAAAGGGGCGAAATCTATAGTGTGCTAGAGTTTTACATGAGGGTATGTTGTTACCTGTGTTAATGTATAGTAGTGAAACTATGGTCTGGGATAAGAGGTGTAAGATCTGAGGTACAAAGTGTTCAGATGGACAATCTTAGGTGGGTGTTAGGACTGAGAGGAATTGATCAAATGAGGAATGAACGCATTAGGGAGTTGTGTGGTGTGAAGAAGGGGGTAAATGAGAGAATAAACGAGAGTATATTGAGATGCTTTGGTGATATGGAAAGGATGGATGATAGTTGGTTGCTTAAGCGAATGTATAGTGGTGAGTATGCTGGAAATCGACCGGCTGGGATACCGAGGAAAAAGTGGATTAAGGCAGTAAAGGAATGCCCGAAGGAGAGGAATGGAAGTTTGGCAGAGGGGAGAAGAAAGGTGCATATCAGGAGTGAATGGCGGGATTTTGTGAAGGGGTATGGTAGTGGGCTTTGCCCAGGGGATGAACCCCACATTGACGAGATACTTCAGTGAGGGTCTCTCGCAGTCTTGTGAAGCCTCAAGGTTGATTTTTCTGACTGCGACGATTTCTCACTGGGGGTATAAAAGGGATGGTAAAAGAGGAGGGGCTTTCTTTTCGACTTGCGTCATGATCTTCTATTATTTTTTGGTTGCTACACACATTACCCCCAATTTGAGAATATGAGGAAGATAAAAATAATATATATATATATATATATATATTATATATATATATTATATATATATATTATTACTACCATAGTATATATATATAATATATATATATTATCATCATATTTATATATATTTTATATTATTACTATATATATATATATAGTATAATATATAAGATATACCCATTATGGAAAGTCGGAAGTGGGGAGGCCAGTGTCAATCTGGAAGCAGGTAAAAAAAGACGGAGTAAAACTAGAAAACATGTGCAGAAGAAAAATAGGATAAAAAGGAGGGGAAGTGGGGCCGACGGAGGGGCGGATCAGGGGAAGGTAGAGGGCCAAGCGAGAAAAGAGAGAAAAAGAACTCCGAGAAAGCATAACCAATGGAGCGGCAGGGCGGGGGGTAGGAATTGAAGAACACTGCGCGGAATGGGGGGCAGAGTGGGAGCGAGACGAGCTAGCATGAGAGGGCCGGATAGGCGAGAAGGGGGTCAGGGACGGAGGAGAACACAAGGCGAGGGGATGAGACAAGGGGACGGAAAATAAGGTGAAAAAAACCAAAGGACCAAAATGGGCAAGACCAGTGGTGAGCCGGCGACGAAGAGCCAAGGGAAAAAAAGTACATAAAGGAAGAGATGGAGATAAGAGTGAGGAGAGAGAGTAGAGAATAGAGTAGGGAATAAGTGAGATAGAGAGATGAGAGAGAGAGAGAGAGGAGATAGAGAGAGAGAGACTAGAGAGAGAGAGAGATAGGGAGATTAGATAGAGAGAGGTACAGGGGGCACGACCACGCGCGGGCGAAAGCCCGAGGCAAGAGGAGGGGAGGGCCACGCCGCAGAAGGACACAACGAAAACGCCAAAGGACGCAGAGAAGCACAGGACGCAGGCGGGGAAGGGCGGCGAGAGGAACATGCAGCAGGGAAACACTAGAAGAGGCGAAGAGAATGCCACAAACCAGAAGGGGCGGGAAGAAGGAAGCACCGCAGCGACCGAGCCGGGGGGGGCCTAAGAGCCACACAAAACGGCATGCCGCAGGACCACACACCCGGGGCGACGAGGACGGCGGAAAGGGGGAGGACGCGAGGACAAGGGCCCGCGACACCGGCCGCGGCCGGAGACCAGAGAGAAAAAGAGAAGGAAAGACACCAACAGCGCGCCGCAAAGGAGAGGGGCAGGGAAGGGGAAAGGGAGGTTTGATTTACTAAAGGCAGGGGCCGGGGACGCGACCCGGCCAAAAGGCCGGGGGAAACCAGAACCCCCCCAGAGATGAGAGCAGTACGCCATACAAGGCGAGGAGCCCGGGGAGAGCGGACAGCAAGGGAAGAAGAGGAAAAAAAGGCGCGCCAGGCGGAAAACAAACCCCCAGGGCTGGGGAGCCGCCCTTAAGCAACCGGGGGGGGGGAGTGGCCAAGACAGGGGTGTAGGGGAAGCATAAGCAGGGGAGAAGGGGCAACAGGAGAGACGAGAGAACCGCCGAAAAAAAAAAGGAAAGGAAAGGGGGGGGGAGAGAGGAGAGGGGCAGAAGGGAGTGAGAGAGAGAGAGAGAGAGAGACGAGAGAGAGAGAAGAGATAGACGAGAGAGAGAGACGAGAGAGAGAGAGAGAGAGACCAGAAGAGAGATCGAGATGAGAGAGAGAGAGAGAAGACCGAGAGAGAGAGAGAGAGAGCGGATGAAAACGTAACGGGCGGCGGACCGGGAAGGCGAGATACGGAGAGCGGAATTTCGATGAGAGAGAGAGGAGGTAGATCGCAGAAGAGAGAGAGAGAGACGAAGAGAGAAATGAGAGAGAGATGAGAGAGAGAGAGAGAGAGAGAGAGATAGATGAGAATTAGAGAATAGAGAAAAGCGGGGGCGACCGACCGCACGGGAGTCCGAAACCGAAACAGGAAAAGCGGGGGAAGGGGAAACCGAACCGGACGGAAGACACGGTGCACAGCGAGGCAACCGAACCGAGAGGGAGAACGGGGCACTAGCAAGGCAACCGAACCGACAGGGAGACACGTGGCACAGCCAAGGGAACCGAACCGAGAGTGGAGGCACGGGGCACAGCAGAGTGCAACCGAACCGATTGAGAGGGGGCGTGAACGGAAACAGACCCGCCACAAGAGGGAAGGGGAATAAAGAAGCAAACGCCACGACGGAGGGAGAAGGCAGGCGATAACGGCGAGGAAAGGGTCAAAGGGGGGCAGCGGGAGGAAGCGGGACCCCGAGAGGGGACCGACAAAAAGGAAAGAAAGAGGGAAAACAGCACCGAGAGGGAAGATAGAGAAGAGAGAGAGAGAGAGAGGACGAGATGAGAGAGAGGGATGAGATGAGAAGAATAGAAGAGACGAGATATGATAGGATGATGACGAGAGAGAGAGGAGAAGCCGAAGGGGGGGCACCCGAGAGGAAGGGAAAGCAGAGGGGATACCGCGGGAAAGCGAAAAAAGGACGAAAAGGCAACAGGGGGCCGGAAAGGGGGCGAAAAGGCAGGGCATACAGGGCGGAAAAAGCAAATGACACGAGGAGGGAGGTATGGGGAAGGCCTAAAGACGTGGAGGGAAAGATGCAGTACCGGGAAAGGCACGCAGGAAACGCAGCGGACCGCGAGGAGCAGGGGAAAAACTGAGACGGAACAGAGACCAGAGGCGGGGGGCAAGGAAGAGGGGAAGGGGGGGGCGAAGAGGGACGAGCGAGAAGAGAGACGGAGAAAGCGGGAAAAAGCGCGGGGGCAGACGAAGGCAGCAGGTGAGGCAGAGAGAGAGAGAGAGAGAGAATTGATAGTGAGAGAGAGAAGAGAGAGAGAGAGTAGAGATGAGAGAGAGAGAGAGATAGATAGAGAGAGAGAGAGAGAGAGGGATAGAGACGGCAGCGGGCGACATGGGAGAGGACACCAGGGAGCGAAAAAACGAAGAGAACGACAGAAAAACAGGAAGACAGGGGGAAAGCTATGGTGAACTAGGGAAACGGAGGAAAAGGAAGAAAGAGAAGGGAAGGGGCGAGGAGAAAGAGAGAGAGAGAAGAAAAAGCGAGAGAGGACGAGAAGGGGCGCAGGGAAGAGAGGGGGGAGAAACGAAACTAAGAGCAAAAGAGGACGAGGGGATAGAGTGCTGAGGCGGGCATGAGTGGAGGGAGAGAAAGGAATGTACCAGTAACAGGAGGGGTGAGGACCAGTAAGGAGCAGGTACGGAGGGATTAGTAGAGATAGGGAATAGTAAGAGCCAAATAACATATATTTCTAGAGGAACAGTTAGGCGAGGCGAATAGGCGGACCAAGGGTGTATAGGGAGTAGAAAAAAATGCGGAGGCACGGAACAGGAAGGAACCGACGGAAAAGAAGAATCAGTAAGCGATCTCAGAACTGAGAAATACCGAACAATCAATACAGAACTACAACCTCTGATATTCCGACGGGGTGAAATCACGGCGACTGGTCAGTGAAGTATTTAGATAAGAGATCGAGAAGATGATGAATTGACGCAGAGATGATGTAGACTGTTCTGAGATATGAATCTTCGAGAGAGGAGATTTTTTGAGAAGTGATGTTTAGATGATTGATGAGTAGGGAGTTGCCTGCGCTCGAGATGTAGACGGAAGTAATGATGATTTTGAGAGTAGTAGATTGACGATGAGGAAGAGAGGGCGGAGGGCCAGGAAGGGGGGGGCGGGAATGTTTGGCCAGACAAAAAGCAGGCGCGTGATGAGAGAGAGAATTAATGAGAGAGAGAAGAGGGAGAGATAATGAAAAAATATATATATATATGAGAGAGAGAAGGAGAGAGAGAGAGAATGATGAGAGGAGAGAGAGAAGAGAGAAGAGAGAGTATTAATGATGATGAGAGTAAGAGAGAGAAGAGATGAGAGAGAGAGAGAGAAGATATGAGTAGTATGAGTATGAGAGAGAGAAGAGAACGGTGAAAGCACAGCTCGTGGAGGAGAGCCGCGAGAGAGAGAGAAGAGAGATGTGATCGTAGATGCATTTGATCGAGAAGTAGAAGTACGTATGAGAGAATGAATGAGTCGATAGATGTATGTGAAAAGTTAGTGGATATGGAGTGATGAGAGAGATGAGATGAGAAGATTGAGAGATAGAGATGAAGAGAGTATTGAGACTGAGACAGGGCGGAGCCAGGAGGGGGCGGGGGGCCAGACAAAAAATCGTTTCGAGAGTGAGATAGATTGAGAGAGAGAGAAGAGTATGAGCCAAAAATGATAGAAGAGAGAGATAGAAGAGGAGAGAGAAAGGATGAGAGAGAGAGTGAGAGATGAGAGAGAGAGAGAGAGAGAGAGAGAGAGAGAGAGAGACGAGAGAGAGAGAGAGAAGGGAAGTGGGAACCGCGGACGGGATGGGAGAAACGGAAGAGAGACGGAAAAAGGCGGCGGAAAAAGAGGAGAAGATGAGATATGATTAGTAGAGTAGAGTGAGACAATGAATATTGATAGAGATGAGACTTTTAAATGAGATCTCGTAGAAGAGTAGAGAGATAAGATTAGAGAGATAGAGAGACATGATAGAGAGATTTGAGAGAGAGTGAGTGAGAGCAGGAAGAGATGAGAGAGAGTGAGATGTAGAAGAGAGAGAGAGAGGAAGGACGGGGACGGTCGAGGACAGGCGGGGTAAAGGAGAAAGAAACGACAAAGTGCGACACGAAAAAAGGACAGGGGGGAAGCAGGGGACAAGAGAAGGGCTAGGAATACTGCGAGGCAAAAAAAGACGTAAGACGTGGGAGACACGAATGCAGGGGCATCGAGGGGAAGAAGGTAATAGTAAAGACAAGACGAGAAGACGACAACCCGGCGCCAGCGGCCGAGAAATGCAAGGACAAAAATAAGAAGGAGCAGCCATAAGAGGAGGCCAAACCTAAGGTGGAGGGAAATGACAGACGCGAGAAAAGAAATATTAAAAAAATAAAAAAAAATTATATTTAATTTTTATTAAAATCGGGGAGGGTGGGAAGGGGCGCGAAAGGCCGACATGGGGGGTACAGAGAGGAGGGGAAGAAGGCCCCCCCGGCGAGGCCCCGTAAATGAGCCCGCGGTGCAGCCTGGGTCTGTTCCCGAGGGGGATAATGTTGAGGTAAAAAAAAGCCAAGTGGGGGCAAACTGCGGGCGCTCCTGGAGGCGGGTTGGGCGGGAGGGCGCGAAGGCGAGAGGATTGACAGTATGGAAAAATATTAGACAATAAGCGGAGTTGGAGAGGTAGTGATGAGGGGGTGAGCGACAGGGCCGGAACTAAAAGGCCACGAGGACAAAAAAGGGGCAGGGGGGTGAGGGGAGGATGGGGAGGGCCGCGGAAAGTACAGGCCGGGCCGAAGGGAAAGCCGGGCAGAATAGAGTATGACCGAGATAGAGAGATGAAGAGAGAGAGAGAGAGAGAGAGTAAGAGAGAATAGAGAAGAGAGAGATGAAGAAGATAAAGAGAGAGGAGAGAGAGACTGAGATGAGAGGAGAGCGTAAGGTTACGCCCAGAAAGGGAGGGGCGGGAAAAACGGGAGAAAAGAAGAAAGGACGGGGGGACAGAAAAGGGAGGAAAAGAAATACCACGAGGCCCAGCAGCAGAGTGAAGGGGGCGACGGGAAAGAAGAGGGGACGGTAGAGAGGCAAGGGGCAGAAAAGGGAAGACAGAGGGGCGCAGGGAGAACAAGGGGCGGGAAGGGGCAGGGGGTAAAAAAAAGCCCGGGCAGTAAAAAGGGGCAGGGGCGCATAGGGGGGCAAATAAGCGCGCACGGGAGGAAACAGGTCAGAGAAAAGCCAAGATGAGATGATAGAGAGAATGAGTAGTATACTAGAGAGAGAGAGAGAGAGATGTAGAGAGAGAGAGAGAGAGAGAGATTGAGCAAGAGAGAAGAGAGGGAGAAGAGAAAACGACCGCAAAACGAAGAAAAAACGAGAGGGGAAAGAACGGATAAAGGAATGGGGGCGCGCGCGGGTCGGCGCGAAGGAAAAGGACGCGCCGCGCCAAAAGGCAGACGGAAGAGGGGAGGTGAGCCGGACAAGCGAGGAGAAAGAGGAGAAGAAGAAGAAGAAGGAGGAAAAAAAATGAGAGATTCTGAAAGATTCGGTTGAGGAAACAAAGACACTGAAAGAAGGGAGCGAGCGCAGGGGGGGAGAAAAGGTGCACCGAAGCGAAACGGCAGGCAAGAGAGAGAGAGAGAGAGATCAGGATAGAGAGAGAGAAGAAGAGATAGAGACATAGGAGATAGATATGATGAGAGATGAGAGAGAACGAGAAGAGAGAGAGAGAGACAGAGAGAGAGGAGGAGAGAACCCAGGAAAGGGCCCTTAGGCGCAAGAGGACAAAGGGGGCGCGGGGAGGAAAGGAGCAAAAAGAGAGACATGCAACATAGGGCAGGGAAACGGGGAAACGGAAGGAAAGAAAAGGGGGGAAAGTGAAAACGGAAAAGAAATGACAACAGACACAGAAAAGAGGGAGGGGCGCCGAAGGGTAAGGAGGGAGGAAGAGGGAAAAGGAAAGGGGAGGGGGGAGGGGGGGATGATGGGCAACCACGCGGGGCGCCTAGGGACGGAGACGCAGGGCGAAGGGGCGCAGGCAGGGGGCATAGGGACACGGCAGAACGGGGGGCAGGCGGGCGGCGGGGGGCCGGCGAGAGTAGCGGCGATGCAGGGGGAGCAGGGCATAAGCGGCCGAAAAACGCGACCATGGCGGCGCGGTAGATGGGGAGAAAGGGTCCCGGGAGAGAGATGAGAGAGAGAGAGAGAGAGAGAGAGAGATGAGAGAGAGATGAGAGGTGAGAGAGAGAGAGAGAGAGTAGAGAGAGAATGAGAGATGCTGAGAGGCCGAGACGATAAGAAGAGAGAGAGATAAGAAGAGGAGAGAGAGAGAGAGAGAGAGAGAGAGAGAGAGGATGTCTTGTAGAGGAATTTTAATGAGGGTACGAAGGATATAAGGAGAGGTATTGTATGGAGGGTGTGTATTGGTGGAAGAAGAATGAGAGATGGCGGGGAAGGGAAGAGGGTCGTGTTAAGTAATGAACCATAATTAATATACTAATGAAGAGAGTCGCGTGTGCGAGAGAGAGGTGAGCAGCGAGCGAGAATGTATGTGGATGTGGCTGAAGTGCTAAGTTTATAATGTAGAGAGCGCGCACCTTTTTGCACCGCCTACCATCCCACTGTAGAAAGACGAGCGGTCCGCCAAGGAGGTGGCACGCTGTGGTGGTCGTATGTGATATGTGTATATATCGTAGTGATCGTCGTTGTATAGTGTAGTGGGCGCATGGTAATGAAATCGATGCGGCGATCAGGGGGCTTGGCCAGTGTGCAGAACACATCGGAGAATCGAGGGCAGGGGGGCAAGCAGAGTGGAGGGATCTACCGATTTACGAGCAAGTAACGGAAAGCGGCTGGAGTGGGAGAGGACAGAAAAGCCCAGGAACGGGAGGCGGAAGAGGAGAAGAAAGCACAAAAGAAAAAGGCGACGGCCGCACAAAGGAACGAATCGAGCAGCGGGAAGGGGAGAAAGAAGGGGATAATACCGAGTGGAGTAAGGAACAGTAGTAGGAGAACAGGAAAAGTTACGATAAGGGACAACAAGGAAGCAAAAAGAGGAGAGGAGGAGCACAACACAAGGTGAATGAAAAGGAAAAAAGACTTGACAACTAAAGATAGAAGAAAGAAAAAAGGAAGAAGAAAGAAGAAGAATCAAAAAGAAAAGAAAGAAGAGAGAGAAGGACGAAAAGAAGGGAATAAAGGATCTTATACATTAGGGCAGAGCCGACAATATCCGATCATGGACACAGGGCTAGTAAGCCGATGAGAGTAGAAAGATGACCAACAGCAGAAGACTAGATGGAGACGATGAGAGATAGAGATAGAGTATGAGAGAGAGAGACGAGAGAAGTAGAGATATGATAATGAGAGAGGCGATAGATATGCAGAGTTGTACTGAAAGGAAGAGATAGCAGAGAGATGATTGAAGACATGTAAGAGAGAGAGGAGAGAGTAGAGATTGAGAAGATGAGAGAAAAATTAGGGGGCGGAAAATAGGGGGGGGGAGGGCGACTCGCTTGAGACGGTGGGAGTCGGAAAGGGGGGAGCAAAAGAGTGGAATATCAGGAAAAGGATGCAAAGCGAATGTGTATAATAAGGGTTAATGGAACGTAAAACAAGAACTCACACTAGACGTGTGCAGTGTGTGGTACGCACGGGGAAAAGGAAATGAGAAAGAAGGTAGCGGGAAATATAGATGTAGAGGAGATACCAAGGGAGAATAAGGGCAGAAAGATGGACGCAGGGCAAAGAAAGGCATAAAGAGGGAGAGGGGGCAGGGGCAACTATGAAAGGAAGAAGAATAAGGAAGAAGACAGAGAAGATCAGTTTTAGTAGGAGGATAAGAAAGGAAGGAAGAAAGAAGAAAGTAGAGATTGTGAGAAGAAGGTTAGAAGAACATAATGTCGATAGGACCCAAAGAATGAGAGTAGACTAGAACCGCAAAAAAAGAGGAGGAGAGAGAATGAGATAAAGAGAAAAAAAAGCGGGACGGACTCGTGGGCCAAAAAGGACGAGAAGAATAAGCGGGGTAGTAGGGAGAAGGCAAATGAAAGTGGGGGTAGCGGTGGGGGGCGGGGCAAATACATGCGTATCCGGAGGACGTGAAGAGGGCAAAAAGAGGCACGAGGGAAAAAAGGGTAGAGAAAAAAGCGGGGGGGCGAGAGAAGGAACATGGTATACGACCAAAGAAAAAGGCAGGGAAGAGGATTGAAATACAAGTACGAAGTACATATAGAGGAAATTGGAAAGGAGAGTAGAGAAGAGATTGATTTAAGTGAAAGTAGAA
>JABUQX010066968.1:0-10000 GCA_015478945.1 Trachelipus rathkii | reverse complement strand
TTATATTATATTATATTATAGAAATAAGCGAAATATTCTATTTTTTTTCCTAGACAGTTTAATTGATCCTCTTTTGTATGAATCGACCCCTTGAGAACTCTTATCGCCCCCAGGGGTTGGTATTGACCACTTTGACGAAACCCTGCTATTTAGGTTAATTTGACGTTATCATAAAAATAAGACGTTTATATCAGACATTGCTGCAATTGTAAAAAAAGGTTAAGCAAAAGCTGTTCAGGATAAACCTTTATTTAAAAAAAACTCAGACTAAAGTAGATACTTTGTTAATTGTCAAAATACTTGTCTCTAGTTCATATGATAGAGATGTGAAAAAATTTAAAACATAATTGATTATAAGAATTTATAAGGATAAGTGACTCAATATTATTTTTTGTGCAAGCCAGGATTAAAGCTATCTTTGTATGATTACCATGGTTTTCGAACTGTAAGTCCTTTTAGGACCTGGAGAAATTTTCCGTAAAAAAATTCTAGAAGAAGCGATACTAGCTCCTCTGTAAATATGGACCAGCAGGAGGCATTGACGTTTGCATTATAAATATGGATGCTTGTCACATGGGCAAAGCCAAATTATTTTGCTATTAATATTACTTATGTGGACGAAGATAAAAATAATATTACTAAAACGTTAGCAGCAAGAGATACCAAATCGAAACATTTCAACTAGCATATCCAAGGACTTGTTATTGACGTTTTAAAAGAATTCGAAATTATACAGAGGCAAAGTAATTAGCTTAGTTACAGGAAATAACGCACCAAACAATGAATAATTAAAAAGTTAAAGTAAATAAACAAATGAAGGACTATGAGGAACACGGAATCTGGCTTAAATGCTGTGGATTCTGATTTTATTGCAATTGTTCAATACTCGGAAATGAAAATCTATTAGTTGAGTTTCGAATGAACTTTAAAAAAAATTATGATTAGACTATGTTCCGATACATATTTTTAACATTGCACACATGAGGTGTGGAGTTCATACTTTACGTTAGCAGCGCGCGATTGTCTCAGCAATACTCATACAGCAAATATTATAAGCAAGGCGAGACAAATAGCAAAAGCAGCACGTACCCCAAAATTAATGGAAGTTCTAAAGCGTCAAGCTGGAAAATTGGCAATCTTAGATCAAGAGACAAAGATTTGGGGAGTACATGGTTCTTATGTTCGAAAGGGCTTCTGCCAACTAACGAACTATATAGTTTGATTCCGATGTCCAACTTTCTCCTCTCTCCGAATAAGTTAGTGGAAACCCAAATCGAAACCCTCAAGAGAATTATTATATCACTATACTTAGATATATACAAAAAAATGATTCGTGTCAAACGACTTGACTGTCAGGAAAAAATTTATAGAAAGAAGGGTATTTCCAGCAGATGATATAAAAAATTCCATGGAAAGATAGTAAAGAATGTTAACTAAAACCAAAATATTTTTGTCGACCATCTTTGTTGATCCCCAGTTCAGGAATCTTCCTTAGAGCTGAAGATCTGATATTAAAATGTAGGAATGCTCTTTATGAGCTGGGACTTAAAATGAATAACACTGTCGAACAGAAATCTGGGTCGAAGATAGATAGTTCAGCAGTTTCAGGAATCCTCCCTTGTGTATCTTGGTCAGATAAAGGATGAAAGAAGTCAAATTGGCCAAACAATGGACCAAAAATAGAACATGCAGAAAAGTGATTGAAAGAAAGATAATTCTACCATTAAAAGACCTTCAAACTAAAAATCTTCTAAAAAAAAAAAAATCAAAGCATAATTCCAAAAAGAGGATTTTATTGAAGAAGGTTTATTTTTAGGAAACAATTGTTTTGAATAAATTTAAATGAGGATTTTATTGAAGAAGGTTTATTTTTAGGAAACAATTGTTTTGAATAAATTTATATTAACATATGCTCAGGCAGTTCAAAGAGAAATTATTTTATAATAGGAAGAAAGTGAAATATATTTTTCTTTTTATTTTTAATAAAAAACTCGGTTTTAAAAAAATTATATTACATCTTTTCTTTCACCTTATTTAATTTAATAATTTTTAAACTTAAGATTCATATTCGTAACATAGAGTTTTGTTCCACACGCTTTTAAAAGAAATAAAAATATAAAATAAAAAAATGTATTTTTTAATAAAATTATATTAACGTAATTGTACAGAAGATTCAGTACGCTCAATAACACGGATATTATATTAAAAATTTAGGAAAAAGATATGAATTACGTTTCTTCTTGTATTTAATATCTTAATTTTCTATAAATATCATTGTGTTTTTATTATATGTTTTAAAGAGAAAATCAGTGTCGCATTAACAAAAAGCATTTCAATTTGCATCATACAAAATAAAAGATTTCATTCTCACAGAGTATTAATGATTTTCATGTGTATAATAGGGAAAGAAGTTCATATATCTACGGATTTATATTGCACTATCCAATGAGTAGCAATATTCACTTTGCCCATCATATGTAAATCAATCGTCTCATTTTTTAGTTGGTGAATTTGATGTTTCCAATTTTGTCTTGTAACTGCTATCAAGTTCAGTTACACCACCTCTGTATTCCATACTGATCACCGCAAACAATATTGCACGAAACAGAACAGTGCCATTTTTTATCACAGGCTGCAATATCTAATTACATTTCATACACAGTACTATGAAAATGATATGTGAATGTTTTTTGGATTACTATATTTTTTGCTTTATATAACTACTCTGTTGACATCAATACGCAGTAAAATTGGGAAGTAGGCCTAGCCTTTTTTCTTTAATAATTTATTTTCTTACTAGGAATGAGAACTGGGGTACTAGGGTGACCTAACTTGCACATTTTTTAACCCGAGTTTTACTCTAAAAAAGAAACGATAAATTTAGAACTAAATATTATATTTTAAGCTATTTTGTAAAGATAATCTAATAATATAATGTATTATATATATACTAATATATATATACTATATCTATTATGTATAGATATATATATAATATAGTACTAATAGTATATATTATACTATATATATATATATAGTATATATATTATATAGTATATAAATAATAATATATATATATTATATTTATACTACTATATATATATAATATATCTATATATATATATATATATATATATATTATAAATATATTAGTATAATAAATTAATATATATTTATAAAATATATAAATTTAGACTGATGTTATGTATATATTACATATTGAAACACATCTCTGGATAATTATTTCATCGACAAGAACGAAAACACGAATCGATTCTCACACTGGCATACGAATAAATACTGATTTTTTATAATGCATTACAGTACGGGACCGAACCGGGCGGGAAATTTTGCAGGGCCGAGGCCAGGGGCCGGGGCCGGGGCGGGATTTTTGCCGGGCCGAGGCCGAGAGGCCGGGGCCGGGGCCGCGGGCCAGGACGCCAGGGCCGAGTTCAGGGAGCTCAGCGAATTGGAAATGAGGTCAAAAACACCGAAAGTCTTAAAATTAGGATGAAAATTAAAATCTATTTTCAGTAAGTAAATAATTGCTAAATTATGTCATAAACACAAATACATTTATATTAAAACAATAAATTAGATATTTTTCGCGGAAGGCAGTGATACAAAAGAATTGAGTTGAAGAATAAGTATGTATCTATAATTATATTATATAATATATATTATATACTATATATATTATATATATATATATAAAATAATATATTATATATATATATAATATATATATATATATATATATATATATATAATAAGGATATATATATATATATATACTATATATATAATTAGACTTAACTTATATATAGTATAAGAACAAAAGTAATTTAAAACACTAAAGAATAAACAGGATATTAAAATTTTTTTAAAAACACTTAACAAGTTTACATTTCCGACGACTTTAACGCAGTCTCCCACTCCTCAGACACTAACAATGAAAAATAAATTTAATTTTTAAACAAATTAAAAAAAAACTAAAAATAAAAAGTAAAATTATTGTACAAGTAAAAGAACAAAAGGGGGATAAAAATTGATTCACTTTCTTATGATGTTAGAATTTAGTTTTTTTCAGATAGGTATCTTCATAATTTGATCAAAATTAAAAAAAATCCTCAGATATATTCGAAATTACATTAAAGTTAGAAATAGCAAAAAGATCTCCGTAATGATTATAGATTTTGTATCTGTAGATTTAGAATAAAAAAGTTGTGCCTTCCCAATTGACGATATGATCATTTTGAGATAAATGCCTAACGAAAATGGTAGTTACTCTCGTTCCCTCATCTAACTTCACGCTTTATGTTGATCTAACTCACTTGAGGGTCTTAAAAGTATTCCCCAAATAAGAGTTCGCCACATGAGAAAACAAAGGACATCTTATAACTCCACAGCCACTTCCAATTTAGAAGTAATTATTTAATAAAATTTTATAAAGAGTATCAGGAAACTAAAAACAATTTTTATATCAAATAAACGATTTAAGCATAAATTTGATGTCAAGAAGTTGAGGTGAAAAAGGATGACTTTAATATTTTCAGATATGTAGGGATTGTGTTCCCTCAACCCCAAAAAAAACTAGAGTAATCATGTTTATATTTTCGATAAATTAAAAAATGGGATAGGCTAATTTTTCGAAAGTTCGAAAGATAACTTCAATTTCTTGTTTAAGATATTCAGGGTCACAGTAGTTGAAAGATCTTAAAAACATATTAAAAATAATATTATTTTTAATGTAGAGAGGATGAGAGGAAAAAAAATGAAGCAATTGGTTAGTATGTGTGGGTTTACGATAAACTTTAAATGATAAAAGAGTTCCAGTTTGTATTATTAAAATGTCTAAAAAAGGAATGCATCCATCAACTTGTAATTCATAGGTAAACTTGATAGTTGGGGTTAAATTATTAATTTGTAATAAAAATCGATCAAATGGAAAAGAGGAAAGTAGTACATATGGTAATGACGTCAATCAACATAGTCTTTTTCCATGGAATTACTTTGGAGAATATAGGAGGACCTGGGAAGGATCTGGTTTCAAATTTCCATATATAAATTGGCTAAAACAGGACTAAACTACCACCCATACTTGCACCAAATATTTGTCGATAAAAATTATTATGAAAAGTTAATACATTTTGGGACATACAAATTTGTAAACAATTAATAAATTTGGGTATGGGAATATGAGGTAACAAAAAATTGGACAAAAATTCCAAAAGTTGTGGAATAGGAACATTGGTAAACAGACTAGTAACGTCTCAAAAACTAGTAAACAAATGATTAAATGGTAATGAATGCCCTATTTTGTCTATTAAGTTCCTTGGCGATTTTTATATGTGTGGAAGTACTGTGCGGCCCCTAATAAGGGAGAGAGAAAAGAGGCCAGCCACTATTTAATTTAGAAAAAACATCATTTCGCGCAGAAATATAAATGTAATAAGGTCTAAATGGGACACCTTAACATCAAAAAGAAAGTGATTTTTGTCGCCTTTTTGTTCTTTTACTTGATCATAATTTTTACTTTTTATTTGAGTTTTTATTTATTTTTTAAAATAAATATTAATGTTTTATTGTTAGTCTGAGGAGGCAGACTGCGTTAAAGTTCTCCGGAAAGCGTAAAACTCTTAATTTTTTAAAAGAAATGTCTAATAAATCTCTGTTTATTCCTTAGTGGTTTTAAATTAACTTATTTCTGCTACAATTAATAGAGTTTGAAGATTGAAGTAAAAACTCTTAAATTTATTTGTTATTATATATATATATTTACAATAATTTATTTATATTTATATTAGTAAAGAACTAAAAATTTATATTAATTTTATAATTATATATTTTTTATATACTTTTATTTATATATATTAATCATACATTATTATATATATATACCCTAAATATATAAATATAGAACTATATATATTAATTCAATTAAATAAATATTTTGAAAAGAGATTTCGGAAAATATATAATTAAATAAATAAATTTACTTTAAATAATAAATACATTAATATTTTTACAATATATAATTTATTTCCTTTTCCGAATCGTTTGATATATCAAAATTTCGGATTTTATGATAAAAACTCGGAAAAATTATATTTTGGCCTCAATTTAATTGAAATCATAGATAAATTACAAAAAAAAAAAATTGGATTTAAATTTAGGTCTGTTTATATATTTTGCATCAATTTATAACAAAGGAGTAATGGAATTAAAATATATTTTTGATTTTTATTTTGTTTGATTTAACCCTCTATTTTTAGTGTAAATTTACAGTTAACCCGGTAGAAAACCCCCCCCGATTTTTCCTGATTTTTGGCCGGGGCCGCGGGGCCGGGGCCCCGGTCGGGTCCCTAATTACAGTAATTGCAAACGGACAGAATAGCAGCCTCCTAAAATTTGAAATATAATTTAATTGAGGACTAATTTCCAAGTGTGCCCATAAAATTCGAAAGCAAGCTAAATTCAAGTTTATGACATCTCTTACAGGAATTTCTCTTTTTCTTTTTTTTTTCTTTTTTGAGGGGGTGATATTTGTTTATACCTTTAAGAATTGTGAAAAGAGTTATACCCTAATTTCTAGGCTGAAATAAAAGAGCCAAAGGATTTTCTATAATTGGATTTATTGAAATAAATATTTAACGCACAATTTGCAGTTGCAAAAAAGCATTCGCGTTTTCTTATTTCTTATCCTTTTTTTTACTTTTTGTTTGCAGTTGTCACAACCTACTCACGGGCAGAGCCCATAGTGTTCAAGGGAGGAGTATATGCAAGCCTCAGTGTTGGACTGAGACTAGCGTAAATTACGCAGATGAGAACAGACGCAGCCTTTGAAGTGGGGGGATTAAATTCAGCAGGAAACACAGAGATGGAAAGAGAATTCACAGAACAAAGGTAAGAAGCACCCGCGCAGCGAATCGTCTGGAGTTACCAAATTACAACACCAAACTCATGTGCAGATACAGTCACCCCTTGTGTCTACAAGGGCGACGCGAGTTACAAGCTCTCGAGCACTTGCCGATGCCCGGTAATATAGAAACAAGAGAATAAAGCGCAACATTGCGCCGCAAAGATAGAGGGTCAAGTAAACTGAAAAACCGAACAATTTATAAGCCTTTTTGCCTTCGACTCGACCCTATATCTAAAAGCCGGATAAAACCAGAGCCCCCCAGATATGGAGGAGCGCAGATTATTGCCATACAAGGGCGATGAGGTCCCTAAATCGCATCATAACTCAATCTTGACACAGAACACAACTGAGCAGGACGAGGATAAAAGTTCTCGACAGATCTAAAACAGAACTGCCCAGTTTCTTTTGAGGCCATCAGAAAGACGATAGGAAAGTAAGAAGGTGTCTTTAGAAGAGGGATGATTTTGTAGAAGTTGTGGGTTTTAAAGAACATTGATATATTACAAGGTTGAGACGACCTTCCACCGGAAATATTCTATCCACATCAGCGAGAATAGAATCGTGAGAAGATTTAAGACGAGCGTGGCCAATTTTTTAGAGTAAAAGACGGGAGCAGAATATTGAGATTGAGTGTTGTGAAGAAAAAGAAGGGTCGAGTCAATACTGAGTGAGATAGATTAGTATGTGGATTGAGAGATCATGAATGAAAAGTCTGAATAAAGTAGGAGATTAAGACCCAAACCCTGAGGAAGGAACACCACTATTGACAGAAAAGAAAGAGAAGTCGCCCCATCACAAACAGCCGATATGAGGAGAGATTGTGAAAGAAAAACTACGAAATAAGTAAGCAAATGAAAAAAGAGGAAAACCAAATCAGGGGTAGCTTGGAGGCAGAACGCGGTAGCCCATATACCCTGTCCAAATGCTTGGACTATGTCAGGCGACACAACCACGCAAGTCTCCCCGTAGTTCCTAATGGACGGTAAATCTTAACTAAATCCATTTAAAAAGGAAAGTATTCGCCCACGTTGCTACCTCGAGCGCCGAAAGCACGATTGGCGATACGAAGAAGGAAATGAGTTCCAGATGACTAAGAAATTAGAGTTGGAAGAGGTTTCAAAATGATCTTAGAAGAATACAGAAGTTAGAAGGTAATAGGTCGATAGTTAGAAAGGGATCTCATAGCACTTCCTTTGTTTGTAAATAGAGTTGGAACATGTGCGTGCTTCCAACACTGAGGGAAAAAGTGGGTTAGTATTGAGACATAGAGATATAGTTGAACGAAGGGAGGGGCCAGCACGGAAGCACACACTCCTCAAAACACCTGCGGGGAGGAATGCCATCCGGGACCAGCCCGCCTCTCCTCCTAAACATTTTGTAGATATTCAGGAGCACTGACACCCAACCGATACAAAGTGTATCGATCACAAGGCAAAGCAGTTAGCGACACCTTTAGAGGAGAGGAGGAGAATGAGGAATGCCAGAATCGTCCAGGTGAGTTAGAGAATAATAGGAGCCGAAGGGATGGCATTTTCAGTTGGAGGAACTAGCAACAGAACCATCAGATCGAATAAGAGGAGGAAAAGGCAGATTTACAGATTGTTAAAGATGTTTTTGCCAAGAGGCCAAAAGGATTTGTCAGTGGAAGAACCAAGGAGGTGAGCGCACTTTCGTTTGATGAAAGCTCGCTTTGCTCCTAAAAGTATTCCCTGCAACGATTTCTAGGCTGAATGAAATTTAGCAAGAAGTGATAGAGAGAACGAGAATTTCCACTCCCGATACGACTATCTCAGCCTGGAATGGCCTGAGAGCAAACACGATCGAACCAATTGATTTTGAGGAGAGACAAAATTTAGTCGAAGAAGGAATGAACCTGTCATCCCATCAACCGTTACAGCTCCCACTTTATTGGAAGAAGCCGAAGCGTCACCAGAGTCAAGCAGTCATTCCAATTATAGTTTAGCGTAGAAGCAAAGCAAAGGCCCCCCAATCGGCCCGATCAAAGTGCCAGAAAAACGCGTAGTGCAGGAGGAAGCTGTTGGAGAGAAAGTTATAAAATTAAGAGAAACTAAGGTATGTGGTCAGATTTACAATAGGAGCGAAGGTGGTGGTGTATTTATAGAGAGATTGACTAGTGGTGAAACATAGGTCAAGTGTGTTCAAGAGTTGAGTTGGGCTATCAAAAAAGATGTGTGGGTTCTTTCAATTAGTTGCGTCCAGATCCTTGAGAATGACTAAATGATTCGGCTCCTCCCCACCTAAATCCAGTATGCGAGGACCCCAACCATTCAGATGTTGTGTACATTGAAATCTCCTAAAAGAGGACCTCAGTATTTGGATGAGAAGATATAACAGTTCGTGAGAAGTAGTGAGAGATTAAAGAAAAAGTGAATCTGTTCTGTTAGGAGAACAGTAGCAGACACAAGTATGTAGTAGAAGAAGAAAAGATTATCCACAGAACATCGAGTTAAGACATTCGAGATTTTCCAAATGTGGACACATTCTTCCTCCTTTCAAAAGTAGCAAGACTCCAACCTTTCAGACAAAAATTCTGCCTACTTCGAAGCTTGCAATACCTGTAACGAGTGCAGCACAGCGTCTCAATGAAATTCCTTAAGCCAATCTGTGTCTCAGAACAAGAGCAAAAAAAGTTAGGGTTAGGTTACGTGAGTAGTTATTCCACAAGATGCAATTATAGTGAATGGCGCTCGTTGTGCTGATTGGTAAGAGTCGATAGAGAAAGCCAGCTCCGTTCGCAAAATCTGCCCACTTACACACCGCACACCAATCCATTCAACAAACTGAAAAACAACAAAACGTGCACAAAACAAAGACAAAAAAACAGGTTAAAATTTTACACATCACTAAGAAGAAACGTAAATGTTAAAACGATTAAACCGTATTTATAATAAATAAGTAAAATATGAGAAAAAATCTAGAGTAAAAACACTGACGCCCCGCCACCACTCACAAATTTACATAATCTCTCTTTAGGCATTAAAATATGATAAAAAAATGAAATCTCACATTCTTTGATAAAACTTTCCTATTTCCTGCATCCCTACATTCCTCTTCTTC
>JABUQX010066967.1:25000-31512 GCA_015478945.1 Trachelipus rathkii | reverse complement strand
TAATATATCTAATATAATATATATATATATATATATATATATCATATATTATATATGAATTTATATATATAATATATATAATATACTATATAATATATTATATATATAATATTTATATATATATATATATATATATATTATATATATATATATATTATATATATATATACTATATATAAAGTATACTAGAGTTGGTGTGGTAGAGATGGTATCGAAGTGAAAAGTATGATTGATTTTGTGTTGGGTGAAGAAGGAAGATGTATTTGAAGTAATGGTCGTTGGAATGTAACATCAGATGGAGGGGACCTATTAGGTAATGGGATATATCGGATCCATTATCGTTGTTTCTATGTAAATAATGACGTATTAAGTGGGGGCTTGGAAGGAGAGCGAAGGTGACTTACGAAGGAAAGTAGTAACATTTAAGAGTGAGAAGCTTAACAGTGAGCAAGACAATACAGGATAAGTATTGTAAGAGCGCTCGCTAGTAAATCGGTTGGATGGTGAACAGTTGATACTGAACAAATCTGGGGGGCAAATGAAGGAAGCAATTGTGGTAGTGCAAAGGAAGTGTGTGGATGTGCCAAAGTAGAAGTAAGAATGTTACAGCGAAGTGGTGGACATGAAGCAGGTCGACTGACAGCGGGTTAAAGGTAAAAAGAAGCGTGGTTTTAAATGTACTAAAAGCAAATGATCAAAGTTCAAAAGAAAGATGCTTGGATATTATATAAGGAGGAAAAAAAGAAATATACTAAAAGGTGCATACGTGGAGAAAACAAGAGGGTAAATAACAGTTTGGAAGGAGGGATGAATGAGGACATACAAGGGAAATAGGAAGCTCTTCTGGAGGAAGCGCGAAAAGTTAAGAATTGAGAATAAGGGGAATCTGCGCTTAGAATAATGAATAGGATGGTTGCTTTTGTTAACTGATGAAATGGATAGTAGGGAGGTGGAAGAACACTTCGGAAAAATCTGCACAATTTAACAGTAATGAATGAGGCGATTGAGTGAATGTATGTGGGATTGATGGTGCAAGAAGGAATAGGATATTTTGGGGATGAGGTTATTAGTAAGGAGGAGGTAATGGGTAGGGTGAGGAAAGTTGAGAATGGTAAATCTGCAAAAGGTAAGATTGAAATTACAGTGAATAATTGATCAAGGAGCGGGAGGCGAGATGGTGATTGATTGGATTCGGAAGTTGTGTAATAAAGCGTTTATGGAGGGTATAGTTCCAAGGGATGGAAGGAAAAAAAAGAAAAAAAGGCCCGGTAATAAGTACCCTTATATAAGGGCAAGGGAGAAAAGGGGAACTGTAGAAATTATAGGGGAATAAAGTTTATTGAGTGTTGTAGGGAAGGTATATGCTGGTATTTTGGTCGACAAGAGTGCGTCGAGTGACTGAGGGACGATTGGTGAAGAACAAGGTGCGTTTAGGAGTTAGAGGATGTGTGGATCAAAAATCTTTACATTGAAACAAATGATGAAGAAAATGAGGGAGAAAAGAAGAATAATCTATATTTTAGGTTTATGATTGTCACAAAAACAGGCGTAATGATAGAGTTACATAGGGAAGCTTTCACATGGCCAAGGATTAGTGATATATGGTGTTTGGTGGTAGGTTTCTGAATGGATTCAAAAGTATGTATGACGTATAGTCTGAAGCGTGTGTAAGAATAAATGGTGTTAATGTTGATTGGTTTAGGATTAATAGCGGAGTGAGACAGGGTTGTGTCATGTGTCTCCTTGGTTATCAATTTGTATATGGATGGGGGTTATTAAAGAATCCGAGGTGGGGATGGCAGGAAATGGTGTTTAGAACATGGAGCAATGGAGATGATGTGGAGGTGCACCTACCATTATATGCGGCATGATTTTTGGTTCTGTGTGGCTGAATCTGAAGAGGAGTTTGAGGAAGATTCGGATAGAGAGATTTTGCAGAGAGGTATTGTAAAAGGAAATCGAATAAAAATATTCGTACGTAGATAAGAGTAAGGTTTATGGTCTGTGAGTGAGGACAGTCCTCAGTGTAAAGTTATGTTAGATGCGTGAGCAGCTGCGAGCAAGTGTCTGAGTTAAAATATTTAGGGTAATGTGTGTTGGATGAGAAGGGAAAGGAGCAGATTGCAGAGTGTAGTAGGAAGTTGTGAATGGCAGGAAGAGGGCTGGTGCAATAAATCGTTGGTGAATGTAAAGGACTAAGTCTTGAGTGCGGTAGAGTCTTACATGAGGGTATGTTGTTACCGTGTTATTGTATGGTAGTGAGACTTGGTCTGGAATAAGATTTAGATCTAAAGTTCAATGTGTTCAGATGGGACAATCTTAGGGGATTGCTAGGTGTGAGAAGAATTAATAAAATTGAGGAATGAACCGTATTAAGAGAGTTGTGTTTGGTGTGAAGGAAAGGGTTAAATGAGAGAATAAATGGAAATATGTTAAAATGGTTTGGTCACGTGGAAAGGAATGAATGATAGTCGGTTGGTTAACGGATGTATAGTGGAGAGGTGTGTTGGGAACCGACCGGCTGGGAGACCGAAGAGAAAGTGGATTGAGTCGGTGAACGAATATCTGAAGGGAGAGAAATGTGGTTTGGCAGAACAGGCGAGAATAAAGGTGCATGATAGGAGAGAATGGCGGGGTTTGTATGGGGGCATGGTTGTGGCCCACCTGGGCCAAGGATGAACCCTTACATTGACGATCTTCCATAGTGAGGGGTCCCCACCGTCGCGGTTCCATGAAGCATTTAGGGTGGATTTTTGTCTGTGACGAGCTTTCACTAATTAATGGTACAGAAGGGCGGTAAGGGCTGGGCCTTTCCTTTCGACATTTGATTCATTACTCTTTTCCTACTGCTTTTCTTTTCCCGATGCTTGTAGCGCTCCTTACTCCCAATCTGGGAAAATAAGGTTAGGTAGAAGAAAGAAGAAAGAAAGAATATATATATATTCTTCAATTCACAATATTTTGTTTAATCCAGTTTTCAAATTATAATTAATAATAATGAGAACAACGACATTGACAATGACATTGACAATGACAAAACAACATTGATAATGATATAATTGAAAATGACAGTAATAATAATAATAATAATTAATAATAAAAATAATAATAATAATAATAATAATTAATTAATAATAATAATAATAATAATAATAATAATAATAATAATAATAATAATAATAATAATAATAATAATAATAATAATAATAATAATAATAATAATAATAATAAATAATAATAATAATAATAATAATAATAAAATGAATAAAAAAGAGAGAGAGAGAGAGAGAGAGAGAGAGAGAGAGAGAGAGAGAGAAGAGAGAGAGAGAGAGAGAGAGAGAGAGAGAGAGAGAGAGAGAGAGAGAGAGAGAGAGAGAGAGAGAGAGAGAGAGAGAGAGAGAGGTTTAGAAAAAGTTTGAGATATGACTTCAGTCGGTTCGTCTGTTCGTCGGTTCGTCGGTTCGCCGGTTCGCCGGGTTGCACGAACCGGTTCTTAAAACATTTCAGCAACTCGAACCACTTTTTAACTCTTTTCCTGTTTGATTAAACATTAAAATAAAGCGGATATTTTAAATTTTATGGCAAAGAAGAGAACCGGTTGTAAAGATTTTTCCACTTCACCACCTGATATGAGAATTTGTGTAGTTTATTGAGTTTGCGTCAAAGGGTTCGTAGGATTTCAAGGAATCCCTAAGCAAATGGAATCCCATGTAAACTCAGCCAGCCAGGACGAGAAAATAGACAACGTGTATAGATAACGATAGACAACGTGTGTTCGAAACGAATAACCAGGAAAGTTTCTCAGGGAATACTTGCGAAAATCTTCATTAAATACGTATTGAGAATCCAGAGTTTTCATACTGAGGAGGGAAGTGTGTGTAAGTTAAGTGTGAAAGTGTGATTTTGGGAATATGAAGTGTGATAATGGTTAAGTGTTAAGTAAGCTTTGTTTTCAGTGGACTAAATAGAGATTCATGAGGTACTCAAAAAAATTCTCTCTCTCTCTCTCTCTCTCTCTCTCTCTACTCTCTCTCTCTCTCTCTCTCTTCTCTCTCTTCTCTCTTCTCTCTCTCTCTCTCTCTCACACCACACAACACACACACACACACACACACACACACACACACACACACACACACACACACACACACACACACACTTTTCTTGCATAGTTACAATACTTTTGGTTCTTCTCTCATGCTAATTATAATAATGATAACAGAGAAGCAAGGTTGAAAAATTTATTATTATTATTATTATTATTATTATTATTATTATTATTATTATTATTATTATTATTATTATTATTATTATTATTATTATTATTATTATTATTTTATTAAATAAGACGTTCAGCAGAAATGAAAGTAGAAAATAAATTTAGGGGGGAGAAAGAAAGAAGAAATGGAGACAATTTTGAGAGTGGAGGAACATCTTGTGGAATGCTCAGCGTAGAAAATCTTATTAAATGAAATGAGAGGATCAAATGAATGTATAAAAAAATTAATATTATTAAAAAAAGGTTTAGTAGGAAAAGTATAATAATAGCAATATCAAATAATATAAATATAGGAGATAAAATTGAACCCAAATATAGAAAGTTAAGTGCCATAAAGTATCTTGCTAGTTGAAAGACATTTAAGGAGAGGATGAACTAGGTATTGGATGTGCAAAAAACAGTGATTAGGGTTGTCCGAGCAACGGAATTTTGCGCACCGCACAGCACCGCACTAGGAAAAGCGCACAAACGCACTGCACAGCACCAAAAGTTATTTTTGACCTCTATGTTTCAAAGCGTACCGCGCTCCGCACCACGCACCGCACCTCTATATTTTAAAAATTACACCGCACCGGTACAATGGGTTTGTGTAGCGTACCGTACCGCACCGCACCGCACCGCACCGCACCGCACCGCACCGCACCTGTTGCGTCGGTCAACCCTAATAGTGATTGAGCTATAAGGATAGTTGTTATCCATTATGAAATCAAGATGCTTTAAAAAGCTTAAATAGAATCTTATAAAAATAAAACAGATAATAATTAGCTCAATTTGATAGTAAGATAATTTTTGTTTTGTTTTTGAGAGTGGACCTCACCAACAAAGGGCATATGCCGTCACTCCAGGCAGACAAATTACCGCCCTTCAGGCTATCACGAGTTCAAGGCAAGTGAACCACCTGCAACGAGAGCCCGTGATGCTTTCCTAGTAAGATAATAGCAATATTAAAGGAAAAAGGGAAGTCCAGGGAAGCAATGTAATTAAATTAGTCTGTTGAGAAGTGTATGAAAACCAAATTGTTGAAGAATATCTTGTTACAAATTGAAAAAATTGACATAGAGATGTTGAAATTGTGATCGGAAAATATTGGAAATAAGAAGAGAAACACAAATGATATGAAACCTACAAGCCATACCCACAGCCTACAAGCCAAGATAATCGACAAAGAAAAGACTGATACAGACAAAGAAACGATAAAGTAACAATAAAGTAACAATGCTCAATGTAACGACATGGAAACGACAATGACTCTACTTTATTTGTTGAGGAATATCTTTAAACTGTAGAATTATATAACAGAGAAGAAGAATATTATAACCAGAGAAGAGAAGAGTAACTGAAGGTCAAAAATTAATAAATATTAAAATTCATATTTTTTACAATGTAAATTTAAAGACTTGGATATTTTATCATCCATTTGTTTATTATAAATCCTTTTTAATATTTTTACTAAGAACTTATTTAAATCCAGACGTTCTACAGTCAGTACACAATCTATGAAAACGAAAATATAACTTTATATATATATATATATATATTATATATATATATATATAAAATATTCTCTTAATATATATAACTATTATATATATATATATAATAATAATATATATATTATATATTATTATATATATATATATATATATGTTTATATTTCAGGGTATTTCTTTAAATAATAATTTACTCACAGGCCCAGACTATATTTCCAATCTAAAAAAGAATAACAACAAGGACACCCCAATTATGACTATATAATATATATATATATATATATAATATATATATATATATATATATATATTACAGATTTTCATTATATACAATATAAAATATAATATATATATATATATATATATATATATATTATATATATATATATATATATATATTTAGTAAGAATGGCGCAACGTACAGCAGAAATGTTGCAAAGCAACATTTTGCAACCTCCAGTTTTTTGGCGTTTGATTCGTCAAATTGGAGAATTTTATGGTCGGGGAACTCGTTTCCGAGGTCGGCGAGGCGTTTCGATTGCCCGATCGACCAAGTCATGTCAGCAGCTGACTTGGTTAATATTCCCAACTCCGGAGGAGTTTGGCTTTTTTTTCCAGTGGCAACACTGTACGTCAATCACGACGAAGCGTCTCCAATGCTGAGTTCGATTATAATAATAATGATGATTTAGCAGATAGAATTAGGTCCATTGTATAACATTTCATAGTCACGATCGTATGGC
>JABUQX010066967.1:10000-22500 GCA_015478945.1 Trachelipus rathkii | reverse complement strand
ATATAAATATATATATTATATAATATATATATATATATATATATATATATATATATATATATATATATATATATATATATATATATATATATATATATATATATATATATATATATAAAACTTTGTACTCACGGATTAATTCACATTTTTTAGTATTACAATAACATTTAAATTTGTCTCGAATTTTACTTGTAAAATCAAATTTATACATAAATTTATTATTATATTTAATATCACAATTGCTATTGCACTTGTTGCATTTAAATTCCTCCAATATCAAAATGAGTAATCTTCAGAGAAAATTTCATACAAATCGTTTAAATTCATTGTGACCCTTCACCAACAAAAGCTGCTTTACAACTGACTAAAAAAAAATACGATCATACCTTTTATAGATGAATAAATAATCGTAATCGTTCGATTTATTATATCGATATTTGACTTAGAAAAATTTTCGGACTTTGAAAAAATAGCGCAGCCAGAAAGTAAACCTTATCCATAAGAGTTTTAGAGGTGTTCAAGAAGTCGTAAATATCCAGCGGCATTGTATGTTCATTGCTGTTTATATTCATGGAGTACAACACGTTAGAAACTTTATTGGCAGAGTGAAAACAACTGCAACTGAGCATTCTTTTGAGTCACCAAGGCGGACAACTATTTTAATAGAAAACATACAGGAAATATTTTCACATTGACAAAATAGACAAGACAAAGGCGAATTTGCGAAAGAAACTGCACGCGTAAAGTACGATGGATTGCTGCGATTTAGAGAAGTTTTTAGAGCAACTGTTGAATCTTTAGAGGAGCATGAAATATCAAGCTTTTGAACCTTCTTCAAAAACCTCAAATCATTTGAGATCTATAATCACTAGCGTATTGTTATAAGTTTAATTATTACATTAACTTTGTTCTCCTTCCCTCTTCCATTATATACTACATTGCAGTCTCCATCATTAATGACACAAACTGCCCTTAATCATATTGAAAATGTGATGCTTGTTTTGAAAGATTCGCCCTCAAACATCCATGACAATTTTTGAAGCTTAAACTTTCTGTTAATGAAGAAATGAGAATGACACTTGTCAGAATCGATGTACAATGAAAGGACATAAAGCAAGTGTAAATCCTTTTCTTGATGATTTTTCAAACCAGTTAGAGAGCAAGTTCGTGAAGTATAGATCCATACTTACAATTCATATCTAAATCATTCCATCAATATATATTAAAAATTTTAGTAATTTTTTAAGTAAATTTTGATCTATACTGTCAACGGTCAGATTCTTAAGGATTTTAGCATTTATCTTACTGAAAACCTGCAATCCAGAAGATATTTTTCTACTTTGAAAAGGCTCAAAACACACTTTGTAGATTTTAAAGGAGTGGAAAGACTAGCGGAACTGTCATCGTTCATCATAGCTAAGCAATATCATCATTTTTCAGTTGAGAGAGCTAGAAGAATACTTTTCTTATATTTAAACTAGCATCATTTTTCCACTATAAAATTACCATCAATGATAAATTATTTTATTCCCTTGTATTCAAGTAATAATAATAATAATATATATATATATATATATATATATATATATATATATAATATATATAAATATAATATATAATATCCAAGAATCGATATATCGATATTTATCGATATATCGAATATCAAAGGTCAGACGCCCTGTGACTCAATACCATATATATAATATATATATATATAATATATATATATATATGATATATATATAATATATATATTATATATATATTAAATATATATATAATATATATATTTATATATATATATATATAGTTATAGGGCTCCTCCAGCATACTCTGAAGTGGACCACCAGGCATAATTACAAACAGAGCCAACCCCCAAGAACAAACCTCCTCCATCCACCCACTCCCACCGTAGCCTGGCTTCAAATATGAATACATCTGAACAAGCCATACACCGAGCAAAGTTTCCGGTGAAAAGTAGACCACGAAAGAACCGATCTCTCCCCCCTACACCCCCATCAAGGTAGCTCTCTCTCTCTCATCTCTCTCTCTCTCTCTCTCGTTCTCTCTCTCTCTCCTCTTCTCTCTCTCTCCTCATATATATATATATATAATATAATTATATATATAATATATATATAATATATAATATATATAATATATTAATATATATATATATATATATATATATATATATATAATATATATAATATAGATATATATATATATATAAATAAATATATATATAATATATATATATACATAGTAGTGATGGCAGGAACGTCCGCGGCCACTTTTGGAATACGAGTGTAGCTCGTTCTTATCAGCGTTAGCTGATAAGAACCCATGTTTTTGAGATAAGATAAGAAATGTCAGTTATTTCGCTTTAATTATTTTTTTATACGAGCGCTTGCGCGTGCGCATACACATACACAAATACACACTTATTATTATTATTAATTACGCTCAAAAATTATCCTTGTAGAAGGATTCAATTTTTGAGCCGACTCCGACTCCGACTCCGGACTCCGACTCCGACTTCCTGCCCCGCTTCGTTCCCGCATGCACCGCACCCTTTCACCGCACCGCCACCACGCGCTCCGACTCTGGTTCAGTTCTCTGAAGTTTATTTTATTTATTATTTATAAATATATTATATTATTATTAATTATTAATTATTATTATTATTATTATATATTATTATTATTTGTTATTATTATTAGATTATTATATTATTATTATTATTATTATTATATATTAATTATTATTATTATTATTATTATTATATTATTATATTATATTATTATGAAATGATTTTAGGCTCCCGGCCTCCAGCTCAGTCTATGCTCCTATATTATATTACATGGTTAGGGTTATCGTATCGGGTTAAAAAGTTCGAGGGGTAGATGGTGAGGTACCCGTGAAGACCGGGTCGTATCCCAGTGAGATCCCCAGAAGGAACCACCACCCCCTTATCGGAGTGATTCGTACTTGCTGTATTTGAGATAGAGAGGATCAGAGATCATGAATTCTGATATACTATAGATATAATAGAATCTTGTGGAGTGGCGGCACGGTGCTGGAGCACGGGGATTAATAAAAGTTCGTTATAAAAAACAATGTGGTGTCCTTATAAGGGTTATCGAACCCGTAGATCTCGAATATGATGGTTATAAGTCCGTATAAGGTGTCTAGGACCCCCATAGGGTCTCGGACGAAAAAAGAGCAAAGAGGTTTAAAAAAGGTCCGAAGGAGAATTAAGCAAGAATGAAGGAAGAATAAAGAAAGAAAGAGAGGAGAAGGAATCTACTCAGAGGAAGGTAGGCAGTTGACAGCTGCACCGGGCTGCTCCGGTGCGGTGCCGAGTTATTAAAATTTGCGTAATGATACAGATATGTGGTTCTTTATATGTTATTGGTCTGTTAGATTTCGAAAATACATGGTTTCAGGACCATCAAGAAAAAAAAAAAAATAAATAAATAAATAAAATTTCTTATTCTTTATGTTTATAACTTACAAATTTACGTTTTACATACCCTAAAAACAGTAAATCCAGTAAATCAAACCAGCAAACCAAAGCACCCTCCTGGTCCAGTCGTAATCTATTGATCTATTGATCTATGATCTAATGATTAAGGTCAAATTTTACTAAAATTGTCATGTTTTAGCATACCCTAAAGCAGTAAATCAGTAAATCAACAACCATCCAAAGCAACCTCCCGTCCACATCGTGAATCTGATTGATCTATTGATCTATTGGATCTATTGATCTATTGATTCTATTGGATTAAGGTCAAATTTTACTAAAATTGTCATGTTTTACATATACCCTAAAGCAGTAAATCAGTTAAATCAAACCACCATCCAAGCAACCTCCTGTCCAATTGATCTATTGACTTATTGATCTATTGATCTATGAAGTCTATTGATCTATTGATTAAGTCAAAGTTTTACTAAAATTGTCATGATTTACATACCCTAAAGCATAAAATCAGTAAATCCAAACCACCATCCAAGCAACCTCCCTGTCCAGTCGTGATCTATTGATCTATTGATCTAGTTATCTATTGATCTATTGATTAGGTTAAATTTTTCTAAAATGTTATGTTTTACATACCCCTAAAAGCAGTAAATCAGTAAATCAAGCCATCAATCCAAACCACCTCCTGTCCAGTTGTGTTCTATTGATCTATTTGATCTATTATCTATTATCCAATTGATCCTATTGATCTATTGATTAAGTTCAAATTTTTTACTAAAATTGCCATTTACATACCCCTAAATCAGTAAATCAGTAAATCAAATCCACCATCCAACCACCCTTCTGTCCATCCTTGAACGCATAATCATGATCTATTGATTTCAAGTCACATTTTGAGTTCATTTTTGGATTAAACATAACAAAAATCAAGCTCTTATAACAAAGTCAATCAATATATTAAGCGTAACAAAGTTTTCGCATTAATAACTATTAATATAATACACAACGACAAACCTGACATGCCTTAAACATAAATAAACTGTTAACGTTATTACCAAAGTTCCACACTTAACAAACAGTTAAAGTAACTAACAGAGCATACAAAGACGAACCTATTCACACTTTTCAAGCATATCTCTAACAAAACAATGTTAATTTATATTATCATGGTAATATTTAATTAAAATTTATCACAACATTGGTAAATTATCATACTGATCAACGAGTATAACTCTAACGTAATTAAGTTTTCCAACATCAATAAAGCTAACATGGCGAACATGAACTAAGAAAATAATGTACAAAGACAAAACCTAACACAACTTTCCACACGAATAAACTGTTAACATTAACAAAGTTCCAACTTAAACACAGTTAAAAGTAACTAACACTTGCATGCAAAACTAACCTATTCTTACTTTTTACAAGAATCTCTTACCATATTAACGTTAATCCTCACTGACACAGTAACATTGGTAAGCAAATTATCACAAACGATTGCTTAATTAATCAACTTGCATCAATGAAGTATACTCTAAACGTAACAAGTTTCCACATCAATAAAGCTAACATGGCGTAACATGAACTAAGAAAGTTATGTACAAAGACAAACCTAACACAACTTACACACGAATAAAACTGTTAACATTAAACAAAATTCCACACTTAACACCAGTAAAATAACTAACATAACATCAAAAACGTAACCTATTTTCACACATGTCCAGCATGTCTCTAACATAACATGTTAATTGTTACATTAACATGTAAATTTAAACAAAACAATTTAACATACCTAGGTGTTAATTACATTACAGACCAGCGAAAGAATGCAAACGTAACAAAGTTTTCACATTAATAAAAGCCAACATAGCATTGTTAGAACTAAGAATATAATATACCAACCACAAACCTGAACATCTTAAGCAGGAATAAACTGCTAACATTAACCATGGTCCAAACTTCATCATCAGTAAAAGTAACAACAAGGCCACAGAAAAACATAATCGCATTCACACTTTATCAAACATACCACCAAAACAATGTTAATTTACATTAACATAGTAATATTTAACAAAAAATTTAACATAACCGTACGCTAACCGATCAAATACCTAATGGGTAAAGACAAAACAACGTAAAGTTTTAACCTCTGTGTAAGCTAAAACTATGAACATAACATACTTAACACACAAACAACCAGACGAAAAAACAGCTATCATTAACAACTTAGTCATTAAAGCGAACATACGAGGGAAGTAAAACAAGTTTCCATTTTTATAACATATAATTTTCATTGAAAACAGCGTTATATAAATACATAAAAACATATAAATACATAAAAAACATGTTTATTTTAAATATATTAATTCTTCTAATCAGAGAACATAGGATTCAAGTTGGGTAAGTTCTATATATCTCTTTAAAGATTCAACACCCTTTGAAAGGATGTAAGTATAAATGCATTCAGCAACACTAAACCATTTTTCGGCATATTTCGATTCAACAGCACTCATTCTCTCATACAAGAGAGAAGTAAATTCATCCAAGCTGATAGTTATTAATGCCGTCCTGTATACTGTATTATAAGGGAAACCATATGTTTCGGTGTAAATATCATAGATTACACCATGTGCTATAAGTATTAGTCCTCAAGTTTGTCAACCTCGTTAAGATGCGTTGTTAATTCGTTTTTTTATTTTAAGCAATGATGTAATATTTTCAGATGTTCAAACTGTGAAACCTAGACACGTATGTCTGAAGTAACACAATCGGAAGGGTTTCCAGTAGTGCGTACAATCAAGTTTTAAATATCGTCACACGATTGAGAACCACAACGTCTATCTTCTATTAGAAACCTCTCCACGTTATTCTTTCCAGTTAGATATTTCACTCCTAGTCGATATATCAGATGACACACATTTATCCTCTATCCATCCTGCTGCAATATTGATAATCTTGATGAACTCTTCACACAAATGAATAAAAGTCTATTATTTGAACCTCTGCGATGAATACAGGCAATGCTATCGGTATCCATCTGGTTGACGATTAAATATAAATGACACATCGTTGGGAATAACGAAGCTCCTCGTGAAAATATCAACAACAGGTGTAGAGATGCAAGGAGATGTCATCGTACCAGCACAGCGAAAAATGTCCTACTGACGGAAATCGTATGTGTAAACAACCCTTAAATGTAATGAGAAGATCTTTCTTTCAACCAATCGAAGGAAAGTAAACAAGAATACCACGCACGAATACGAAACGAAACCATATTCAGTTCAACAGGGTATTAGATTCTCGATCTAGACAACAACGAAAACAAAACAACAACAACAACAACAACAAACAACAAACAACAACTAGTACAAAAAAAGTTCTTTATATACTAACCAACGAATATTGCTAACGTAACAGTGTTTTCACATTAATAAAGCTAAACAATAGCAAACCTGAACTAAGAATATATGTACAATGGCAAAAACCCTGACACACCCTACTCACGAATAAAATACTTAACATTAACAAACCCCGCGCTTAACAAACAGTAAACTACATAACACCTCATACAAAACTAACCTAATTCCACTTTTTCAAGCAATATCTCAACATATCAATGTTAATTTACCATTCGTAATATTTAACCAAAAATTTAGCATAACCATATATAAGCTTCATAATTACAAGGATATATTGTTCATTTTACAAATATTTACATCAACTTTTGTTAAATTTTCATCAAAATTTCATCAAACCTCGTCTAAAATCATTAATCCCGAAACGAATAATCGCAAACATAACAAAGTTTTAACCAAAATAACATAAAAATAACAGAAAATAGTGGCAAGTCGAAGATCATGACATAAGGTCTTTGAAAAAAAAGCGGGAAAAGAAAACAAAGATTTACTGATTTTAAAGCGTAAATCAGTAAAGCAAACCACCCATCCTGCAGACCCCTACCCATCCACCCGTCTATGATCTTTGATCTATTCATTCAAGTCATATTTCGAGTATCATTTTGGATCAGCAACAGGTAAAAACGTATTATCTAACAAAATCCCTTAAAACAAAGTGACCAATCTATTCAAAAGATATACCAGCATCTTGAACTATTAATTGACACTATCTTCATCAAATTGTCACACGTCTCGAGTAACATCATAACGATGAAATAAACGTAGACATTAGCAAAAATTCTCGTGCAAACCTGACATTACTCAGCAAAAACTTAACTTAAGCCCACGTCTAACACACATCGTCAGGTAACACAGCAATATCTAACAAAACATCATTTCTCTACCAAATCAGTGTTAATTTCCCCCTGTCATAGTAATATTTTAACCATAACGTACCTAAAACTTACGAATAAACAGGTTTCATTAACCGAAGAGTATCTAAAGCAACACACCACCTTCCCGAGAGAGAAAACCCAGGGGATTCGCCCTTTTGAAAGGGTGAATCTTGAGAGGGGATCACCCGAATGGTGTAAGTGCGATTGCGGCCGCAGCCCTTCGGCTGAGCCTTACCCTCCCTTCGGAGGGGTAATGCCGCTTACACCCCTTCGGGGTGGATCCCCCCTCTCAAGATTCACACCCTTTTAAGGGGCGCATCCCCTTGGGAAGCGGGCTTTCAAAGCGGGCTTTGGCCTCAGCCTTTCGGGCTGAGGCCTCCTACCCCTCCTTCCCGGAGGGATAATGCCGCTTACACCCCTTCGGTGATCCCCCCCCTCAAAGATTCACACCCTATTCAAAGCGCGCATCCCCCCTGGTTTCTCTGGAGTGATGTGTCTTTTGCTTAGATACCTTGTTAATTGAAACCTTTATTCCTAAGTAGAGGTACGTTATGTTTAAATTACTATGACTAGGGTGAAATTAACACTGATTTGTGTTAGAGAAATGATGAGCTTTGTAAGATATACTGTGTTACCTGACGATGATGTGTTAGAAACGTGAGGGCTAGGTTAAGTTTTGACAGTAATTCAGGTTTTTGCCCACGCGAATTTTGCTAATTCTACGTTTTTTCAGATGTTCAAATGCATGTTATCTCGAGACGTGTGGACACTTGATGAAAGGATAGTGTCAATTTCATAGTTCGAGAGCTGGTAGCTTGAAGATTGGTCACTTTGTTAAGGATTGTTAGAAATTACGTCTTACCTGCTGCTGCATCCAAAATGATACTGAAATATGACCTGAATCAATAAATCAATAGATCAATAGACGGGTGGATGGGTAGGGGTCTGCAGGAATGGATGGTTTGATTTACTTATTTACTGCTTCAAAATCAGTAAACTCTTACGCTTTACGGTGATATTTTATTCAAAGAACTTATTTTTATGTTATTTCGGATAAAATTTTGTTATTTGTTATGTTTATGTATTCGAGTTAAAACTTTTATGTTTGCGATTATTCCGTTATGATATGATATTTAGACGAGGTTATGATGAAATTTTTGTTAAATATATTACAAAGTTGATGTAAAAAATTTTGTTACATAGCCAAATATATTTTAGCTGTCAGTATATGCTTAGACATGGTTATTGCTAAATTTTGTTTTAAATATGTACGATGTTATGTAAAATTAACATTGATATAGTTACAGATATTGTTTGAAAAAGTAGTGAATAGGTTTACGTTTGTATGAGTGTTATGCTAGTGTACTTTGTTTAAGCCGGGAGTTTCTTAAGTTTATAGTTTAGTCGTTGCGTAAGGTTGTATGGTCAGTTTTGCATTGTACCAATATATCTTAAGTTCTGCGTCATGCATGTTAGCTTTATTAATGTGAAAAACAATGTTACGTTAGCACATATTCGTTGGTTAGTATATAAAGAACTTATTTTGTTTACTACGTTGTTGTTGTTGTTGTGTTGTGTTGTGTTTGTTTTGTTGTTGATTGTTTTTTTGTTGGTCTAACGAGAAAAATATCACCTTTTGAATGGATATGGTCGCTCGTGCGTCGCTATTCTTGTTACTTTCTTCTGATTGGTTGAAAGAAAGATCCATTACATTTAAGGGTTGTTACACATTACGATTTCCGTCAGTAGCGACCATTTTTCGCTGTTGCAGGTACGATGACATCTCCTTGCATCTCTACACCTGTTGTTGATATTTTCACGAGAAGTTTCGTTATCCCAACGATGTTTCATTTATATTTAATCGTCAACCAGAATGGATACCGATACATTGCCTGTATTCCATCCAGAGGTCAAATAATAGACCTTATTCATTTTGTGTGTTGAAGAGTTCATCAAGATTATCAATATTGCAGCAGGATGGATAGAGGATAAATGTGTGTCATCTGATATATCGACTAGGAGTGAAATATCTAACTGGAAAGATAACGTGAGAGGTTCTAATAGAATAGACGTTGTGTTCTCTTCGTGTGACGATATTAAAACCCTTGATGTACGGCAACTACTGGAAACCCTTCGATTGTGTTACCTTCAGACATACGTGTCTAGGTTCACAGTTCGAACATCTGAAAATATACATCATTGCTTAAAATAAAAAACGAATTAACAACGCATCTTAACGATGTTGACATATACTTGAGGACTTAATACTTTTAGCACATGGTGTAATCTATTTGATATTTACACCGAAACATATGGTTTCCCTTATAATACAGTATACAGGACGGCATTAATAACTATCAGCTTGAATGAATTTACTTCTGGTGTGAGCGAGTGAGTGCTGTTGAATCGAAATATGTCCGAAAAATGGTTTAGTGTTGCTGAATGCATTTATACTTACATCTTCAAAGGGTGTTGAATCTTAGAGAGATATAGTAGAACTTACCCAACTTGAATCCTATGTTCTCTGATTAGAAGAATTAATATATTAAAAATAAACATGTTTTTTATGTATTATATTTTTAGATGTATTTATATAAACGCTGGTTTTCAATGAAAATTATATGTATAAAAAAAAATGAAAACTTGTTTTACTTCCCTCGTATGTTCGGCTTTATTTACGAATTGTTAATGATACCTGTTTATTCGTCTGGTTGTTGTGTTTTAAGTATGTTATGTTCATAGTTAGCTTTACAGAGTGTAAAAACTTTACTTTGTTTCTTTACCCATTAAGGTATTATGATGGTTAGGTGAGGTTATGATAAATTTTTGTAAATATTACTATGTTAATAGTAAAATTAACATTGTCGATGTTGATATGTTTGATAAAGTGTGAATGGATTATGGTTTTGTGAGCCTTGTTAGTTACTTTTACAGGTTGATAAGTTTGGACCATTGTTAATGTTAGCAGTGTATTCTTGCTTAAAGATGTGTCAGGTTTGTGGTTGTATATTATATTCTTAGTTCTAAGCAATTTATGTTGGCTTTATTAATGTGAAAACTTTGTTTACGTTTGCATACTTTCGCTGGTCTTGTATTGATAATTACACTATGTTTATGTTAAATTGTTTAAATATTACCATGCTATGTAAAATAACATTGTTATGTTAGAGAGATGCTTGATCATGTGTGAATAGGTTACGTTTTTGCGATGTTTATGTTAGTTATTTACTGGTGTTAAGTGTGGTGGAACTTTGTAATGTTAACAGTTTTATTCGTGTGTAAGTTGGTTAGGTTTGTCTTGTACATATTTTCTTAGTTCATCCCTTACCGCCATGTTAGCTTTATGATGTGTGTAAACCTTGTTACGTTTAGAGTATATTCATTGATCAGCTGTGATAATTAACCAATGTTGTGATAAATGTTTTTGCTAAAGTACTGTGTCAGTGTAGGATTTAACGTTAAATAGGTAGAGATTATCCTTGAAAAAGTAAGAATAGGTTACGTTTTTGCATTGCAGGTGTATACTTTACTGTGTTAATTTGGAACTTGTAATTGTAACAAGTTTTATTCGTGTGTAACTTGTTTAGGTTTGTCTTTGTACATTATTTTCTTAGGTCTGGTAATGCTATGTTAGCCATGGTTTAGGGGCTTTATTGATTGTGGAAACCTTATTACGTTAGAGTATACTCGTTTGATCAGTATAATAATTAACCAATGTTGTATAATTTTAGTTAAAATATACCATGTTTATATAAATTAACATTGTTTGATGTTAGAGATATGTTTTGACAAATCTGTCGTGAATAGTTACGTCTTTGATGCTATGTTAGTTACTTTACTGTTGTTAAAGTGTGGAACTTTGTTAACGTTACACAGTTTTATCAGTTTAAGCATGTCAGTTTGTCGTTGTGGATATATCATAGTTCAGATGATGCTAAGTAAGCTTTATTAATGCGAAAACTTTTACGTTAACATATATTGATTGACTTGTATAAAGAGCTTGATTTTATGTTATGTTTATCCAAAAATGATACTCAAAAATGTGACTTGAATCAATAATCAATAGATCAATCGTTCAAGGATGGACAGGATGGTGTGGATGGTGATTGACTTACTGATTACTGATTTAGGGTATGTAAAACATGACAATGTTAGTAAAAATTGACCTTAAATCAACTTGAATCAATAGATCAAGATCAATAGATCAATAGATCAATAGATCAATAGAACACAACTGGACAGGAGGCGTGGTTTGAGATATGGCTTGATTTACTGATTTACTTGCTTTGGTATTAAAACATAACAATTTAGAAAAAAAATAACCTAATCAATAGATCAACTAGATCAAGTTAATAATAGATCAATAATCAAAATAGATCACGACTGGACAAGGGACAGGAGGTTAGCTTGGATGGTGGTTTGATTTACTGATTTACTGATTTAGGGTATGTAAAACATGACAATTTTAGTAAAAAATTTGACCTTAATCAATAGATCAATAGATCAATAGATCAATAGATCCACGATTGAGACAGTGGAGGTTGCTTGGATGTGGTTTGATTTACGAATTTACTGCTTTTAGCGGTATGTAAAACATGACAATTTAGTAAAAATTTGACCTTATCATTAGATCAATAGATCAATAGATCACGACCTGGACAGGAGGGTGCTTGGTTTGTGGTTTTGTTTAACTGATTTACTGTTTTAGGGTATGCTAAAAACGTA
>JABUQX010066967.1:0-5000 GCA_015478945.1 Trachelipus rathkii | reverse complement strand
TATATATATATAAATATATATATATATATATATTATATATAATATATATGTAAGAGCACATATATACGAACTATATACACATATAATATATATATAATATATATTAAATTAAATATATATATATATATATATATATATATATAATGTATTATATATATATATTTCTTTTTTACATACGTTATATATATATATATATATATATATATATAATATTAGTAAAGTTTTTACACTCGGGCTCTCTCTCTCTTCTCTCTCTTTCTCTCTCTCCCTCCCTCTTCTCCATACTATATATATATATATATATATATATACTATATAATATAATATATAATATATATATATATATATATATATATATATAATATATATATATATTATAATATATATAATAATATATAATATATATATATATAACATATATATATATTATATATAATATATATATATAATATATATATATATATATATACTATAATATATAAATATAATATATATATTATTATATATATATAGATATTTAATATATATAATATATATATATATATATATATATACAGGGTGTATCATTAACATGTCGCCAAAAAAATTAGTATGATATCCTTGCATAAATAAAGATAAATGTGTCGATAAACATTACACCGAAAACGCCTCGTTTCCAAGATACAAGGGTGATGAAACCTATTTAAACATTAAGTTACAATAAACAGTAAACTAAATTTGGAAAGGTAATTAACAAATTCATTCAATTTATTTAATTATAAGAATACATACATTACTGCACAGAAGAAAATATACAACAGAAATAGTACGAAGCAACGGTGCACTAAGGTTATAACAAGTTTTGAAAATGAGCACCCCCAGCGGCAATACGGAATCTATTCTGCGACGCATGAATTGGGGCGGACACGTTCAAAATATACCGTTGTGTGGGCGAATTGTTCACAAAATGCGATTATGCGAGCCCTAATCTTCGGACTTTCAACTGTTGCTGCATAAACCAAATGTTTCAGGTGACCCCACAAGAAGAAATATAATGCATTTAGGTCTGGAGACTGCGGAGGCCAAGGTTGTATACTTTCTCGACCTATCCAACGGCGTGGATATACAGTTTTCAAATAGTTACGAGCAACTAAACTGAAATGAGCGGAGCGCCGTCGGCATGAAATACATTTCGATTCCTAATTGTAATAGGAGTTTCTTAAAGTTAGTGTAGGCAAAGTTCATGTTCAAGAAATTGGGCGAAAACGTCTCCAGAAGCCTCCGCGTGCGTAAAAAGAATGGACCTATCAAAATGTTCGCTAACAATTCCGACCCATACATTCAATGAAAACTGTTGTTGATGGCGGCTTCAACTATTGCATGTGGGTCTCATCAGCCATTTTGCGATGTTGTGGAAGTTCGATATGGCGTCCCTGGAAAAATTTGCCTCATCGTTGAACAATATTTCGCTAAATGGTGAAGATTGTCTGCAATTTTCTGTTTCATCCATCGACCCACAAAGCTTAACTCACTCTTGCAGGAAAAATCTGTTCTACAAAGCTCCATTGCACTCGTGGATGTCGATTAAGGGTTACATTAAGTGATTTTTCATTACCTGAAAATTGTCGAATGACTTAACATTAGTGTTAGCAAGCAGATCTGTTTGGACTGTTGTAGACTGCTCCTCAAGTTACTTGTGAGAACCATGCTTCTTCGACATCTGGAATTGATACTGTGCGGAAGTCGCCCGTTTCCATTAGTAAGTTTTTTAAAACTTCCTGTTTCTCTAAGACGTTGATTGAGACGTGCAAACATAGTATGATGCGGGATGACACGATTAGGGTACATTTCTTCATAGAGACGCATGGTTGCTAATGAATTACCGTTCGTACGACCGTAAACAAAATCATATCGCACATTTTACTATTTGTGTAATTCATTTTGAAAAGGAGCAACACTTGAACACAGAACTGGACGCGACACGGACTACTATATGTATAAATGAAGCGAGATACGGAACTAGTTAAATAACAGGTAGGTAACCTTTTCTACGGTATATTTGTGCTTATTATTAAAAGGTTGAGATGTGGCACGGGACGGGAAATGGAATATATCAGAACATGTCCCACATAAGTTTCATCACCTTGTATCTTGGAAACGAGGGGTTTTCGGTGAAATGTTTATTGACACATCTTATATTTATGCAAGGAATATCATACTGTATTTTTCGCAATATTAAATATATATATATATATATATATATATATATATATATATAATATATATATATATATATATATATATATATTCAACATATTTCCATAAATATTTAATATATATATATAAATATATAATATATATATATATATATATAATATATATATATATATAAAAAATAAACTTAATTATAAGGACTTCACCTTATTATACATAAAAGAAAATGGTAACTTTCTTGCCTGTCAGTGGCAACATCAAAATGTAACTAGGAATGTCAAAGGCAACAATATAAACAATTTTATAGGGTTAATTCTCAACAACACAAATCTCCGCTATTCGATTTGAAGCACGAACAATCACCTTTTTCTAATGGATTGAAAAATAGCATTATCTAATCGCGATGATTCTTATACTTTTTGTTTCAATTTTACATAATCTTTTATATTTAATATGAAATATTTTTTCATTTGGACCAATTTTCGCAAAAAAATAAAGAAATTTTATCGTGACATTATGAAATTTGTAAAAGGATCGATCGTTTCTATAATGTTAACTCGTGCTGCTCGTGCTTAACACGAGTTAACATTATGGAAACGATCTACTTTCGATTTTTTTGGGGGGTTGATATATAATATATATATATATGATATATATATAGATATATATTATATATATATATAATATATATATATATAAATATATAATATATTATATATATATATATATATATATATATATATATATATATATATATATATATATATATATTTGCTTCATCAAAAAGAAATTAAATAATAAAAGATATAGTTTTATTTATACAAAAAATTCTTCAACTTGATCTCTGAACAACAAAATGATTGATAACTTCCTCCATTTATATTCTGTAGCTATGATGAACTCCCATTAAAGCTAGTTCTGATAAGCTTTCTTCCCCCGTAGAATTGAAAAAGTATGTTTTGAAGTCTTTTTAGAGTAGGGTAATAAATATATTTTGGAGTGTACGGTTTGAGTGAGGTAAATGCTAAAATTGTTTGATTGATTGTTGTCTTCCTTTGACAATTTTCCTAACCCTTCAACGATTTTTATCATATATTTGTATGGAAAATAGCAATACTATGATATTTTTGAGTCCAGCGGGTTTTACAAAGTTAAGGCAAGTTGGGAAAGTATTTTCTTCTTAGGTTGGAGTTTCTGAAAAAGTTTCTTTAATTGTGACAATAGTATATTTCGAATTTCCGGAATAATATTTAGGTCAGTAATGACCAAATTAAGCCGATGGCTTACACAGTGAAAATATAATTTTTTTTTATATTTTTCTCGCAGTTTCTTTTGAACTCCATGTTTTTTCCCTGCCATTGCTGCGCAGTCGTCGTACTCCTGACCAACGCATAGGCTCGGATCCAAACCTTCTTTTTCTAAAAACATATCAATCGTTTTGGCAATGGTTTTACCATCCATTCCTTCAAGAACTTCAAACCCAAAAAATTCTTCTCGAACAGTCATTTTTCCAAGATCGAAAAAATTTAATCCTATTGCCTGACAAATCCGCAGTTTCATCGGTCAATATGGAGTAGACAGACACCAAATTTTTTTTTGCATCAGCGACAATCATGTTTTTTTTAATCGATAAGTTCATTTTGAATCATCGGAGACATCTAGACGGCATTCTACAACCTTGAATATGTTCTTTCAATTCCACATGACCACTTTCTTTTCGAAGTTTAATCAGGTCTTCAAAAATTCCCTCATGCAGGCCTATATACCTCTTAAAGGTAAGTCATGGGTTCCGCAGAAAATTATGGCCTTCAAAATTGCTGTAATATTTCTTTCATTTTCTACAATGTCTTTTTTAATTTTTTTTGATGTGCTGTCTGCAGTTGAATATCAACGGGTACTCCTTCCGTGATTGATTTAGCAGCTTTGGCAGCCGACAAATCCTATCGACATACTGAGAGTTCTAGCGGAGAATACTGTTAGAAGAAGCTAGCTGTATAAAAGCACACAACTAATCTTCAAGCCAATATGAAAACGAGGACACATTATAGAACTCTTAGAAATTATCTATTGATTGGTGTATCTTTTTCAGTTTTTCTACTATAATAAACCCTTAAAAACGTCGTCTGGCAAACATATAAGGTTCATATTTTTATTTCGTCAAGATTTAGGGGGGTAAGTGCCTCCTTGCCCCCTTTGCTTACGTTTCATGCATATAAATATATATATATATATAATATATATAATATATATATATAATATATATATATATATATAATATAGAATAATATACTATATATATATATATATATATATATATATTATAATATATATATATAATATATATATATAATATAATATATATATATATATTATAAAATATAAATATATAATATATATATAATATATATATATATAATATATATAATATAATATATATATATATATATTAATAGTAATAATATATATATATAAATATAATATATAATTATATATATATAATGAAAAATGAAGGTAAATAAAAAATTTTCATGTAAATATGTAAATACAAAGAAGTAAAAGAAGGAAAAACTAGCATAGCTTTTCATACTTGATTGATATCAATGGTTTGTATATTTGATATAATTCAATTACTGCGGTTCATGTTCATGGAAATAAATTTTCTATTAGTTAACAAATCCGGTAGGTTAAAATTATTTTGAAAACGAATCTGATTCTGCAGAGCAAAAAATTAAATTTAAAATTAAATGAAAAAATTCAGTTGTAATATGTTGAAACTTAAAATAAATCACGTCATTATTTATCCTGCT
>JABUQX010066966.1:40000-42761 GCA_015478945.1 Trachelipus rathkii | reverse complement strand
GGAGACGATGGGGGGAGAGGGAGTGAGAGACGACGAAAGAGAGAGAGACGAGGACGAGAGAGAGAGAGATCGAGATGAGAGAGAGATGAAGAGAGAGACTGAAGGAAGAGAGGAGAGAAGAGGAGATGAGATTGATAAAGAGGAGAGAGATGAGAGAGCAGAGAGGAGCGGGGAAGAGAAGAGAGAGGAGAGAGAGGAAGAGAGAGAGAGAAGAGAGAGGAGGAGAGAGGAGGAGAGAGAGAGAGAGAGAGGAAGAGAGACGATGAGAGAGAGAGAGAGAGAGACGAGAGAAGAAGAGAGAGAGAGAAGAGAAAGAGAGACTGAGAGAGAGGAGAGAGACGAGGAGGCGAGGAGAGAGGAGGGACAGAAGAGAAAGAGGAGAGAGAGAGAGAGAGAGAGAGAGAGAGAGAGCAGAGAAGAGGAGGAGAGGAGAGAGGAGAGAGAGAGAGAGAGAAGAACGGAGAATGCAAGGAGAGGAGAATGAGAGAGAGAGAAGACGGAGGAGAGAGAGACGATGAGGAGAGAGAGACGAGGAGAGACTCGAGTAAGAGCAGGATGAGACGAGAAGAAGAGAAGAGAGAGGAGAGAGAGAGAGAGAGATGAGAAGAGAGAGAGAGAGAAGAGAGAGAGAGAGAGCAGAGAGAGAGAAGAGAGAGAGAGAGAGAGGAGAGAGAGAGAAGAGAGAGCATGAGAGAGAGACGACAGAGAGAGAGAGCAGAGAGGAGAGAGAGAGAGAGAGAGAGAGAGAGAGAGAGAGAGAGAGAGAGAGAGAGAGAGAGAGAGAGAGAGAGAGAGAGAGAGAGAGATTAATAATTATTGAATAAAATAAATGAAGGGAAGTTTAATTATAGATACCTTTATGTTGAACCAGGATGTCAGGAAAGTCTCTTATTGGTTAGAAAGATCAGCATTCATCAATGAATATAAGGTTATCAGACCGAATAACATCCAGTTACTATATTTCTCCAAATGGGAGGTAGTAAAGTTTCTGGACTTGATATCCTATTTAACCAGTCTAACTTTTCGGTTGTGTGTTGATGTATATTGGATACCCTTTCCAATTATCTGACGAATTCCTCTTCAATTAGATATATATTCAAAGGCAATGATTTGGGGGAAATAAAGGAAAGTTTGTAAAAAGGGTTTAATAAGATTAAAGTTACGGAATTAATAATAAGGTTATAATGTTTCCACAAATGAATGGCTAACAATTATTTACAAAAGAAAGTTGAGATTCACTGGATATAAATAAACTGCACCCAAATGAAGGCGTATGGTATCCAACTACGCCCAAATGATGGCATCTTATAACAAAAGAAAAAGCTGGTTTGATGAGTAAACTAAGAGTTGTTTATGAAAACTGTGTACTCCTAATTATCACTTATCTTAATAATATGGAAGAACATAGAAGTTCAGTTTTTCAACCTCTTAATCTAAATCAGGATGAAAATGTATGTCCGTTCTTATAACAGGAATTTGAATAAACTGGGAATTTGAACATACACCCACGATTTGAACTGTGGGTCGCAACCCAAGATTTGAATATACCGGCCTAGGATTTGAAATGTGCCGCCCCAGGATTTGAATGTACAGGCCCAGGATTTAAAAACACAGGCTCAGGATTTGAAATGTGCCAGCCCAGGATTTGAACCCTAAAATAAATAAAATCCAAACTTAGGTTCTTATACTTTTTATATAGAATAAGATAGTTCAGGATATGTAAACAAATTACATACCCTATCCGGTCATGGATTACTGAAAGAGGTAAGTCTGGACACTATAGTTGTACAGCAGACAGCGTTCTTACACAGGGAGTCTATAAAAGCGTACATTACTTAGGGATGGATAATAGGCCTATCTTATTTTAATTATATAGAATTATATATAATATATATAATATATATATATATATATAATTATAATATATAAAAATAAATATTATAATATATATTATATATAGATATAATATATATATATATATATATATATATATATATATATATATATATATATATATATATATATATATATATATATATATATATATATATATATATATATATATATATAGAATTATATAGAATTAAAAAGAATAAAAATTAATTAATTATATAGAATAAAAAGAAGTTATTTATAATTATTAAGTAATAATATCAAGAAATAATTAAATTCTCATAAAATAATCAATTATTTAAAATTTAAAAAATGCATCAAAAGAATCAAAAATAAAATTACAATCAACAAAAATAAGTCCTACCTGGCCAATATTATTGTCCAGTTCTTTTTTTTTTACTTCTACTTCTTACAGGTGACCACAATAACCCTTCACCTTGATTTATCGGTGTACACGACTACCAATACTTCAATCTTAAAACAAAGAGAATCGACTACTTGTAATACTCATAATAATAATAATAATACTAATAATAGACAATATTAATAAAAATAATAATAATAATGATAAGAGTAATAAGTAATATTAATCATTAATTCCATTAATCATTAAAATAATACAACAGATAATAAGTACCCTTACCATAGAAGGATTCCAAATCCACCAGAAATGTCCACGAAACCAATACACTTCACTATACTTCAATATACCATTACCATTCACCATTACATCACAGTCCACAAAACTGTACACAGTTGCTAAATATTATTTTAAATAAATAATTCCTACGGGAAGAAAAACATATATACATGAAAAAACAATTAATCAACAATCATCTACAATCATTCACTTTTGCTCACAACAAAA
>JABUQX010066966.1:12500-35000 GCA_015478945.1 Trachelipus rathkii | reverse complement strand
TAAAGTTCTAAGTTTGCATGTGATACCAATGTGGCTACCTCATTAAGGAATAATGATGGAAGTATAAAGATTCAAAATGATCTTGATAAACTTCTTGGGTGGGCAGATAAGGGGCAAATTAATTTTAGTAGTAAAATGTGGAAGGTTCTTCACCTAAGTTATTAAATAAATGATTTAACTACAAAATGAATGGGGATTGGCTCGAGTCTGTGGACCAAGAAAAAGATTTAGGTGTAATTATAAGTAGTAATCTGAAAGTAGCTAATCAGTGTGGAAGCAAGGAATATTTATGCTAATAAAATGCTTGGTATAATAAATTGCAATGTCATTTACAAGACTAAGGAAGTTATAAGTAAGCTGTATAATAGCCATGTTAGGCCAGTATTAGAGTATTTTGCACAAGTTTGGGCCCCTTATTTAAGAAAAGGCATAGATATACTGGAGAGAGTACAGCAAGGAGGAATAAGGGTGATTTCTCGGTTTGAAGGTAAGAGCTATGAGGAGAGGCTTAATGAGTCGAGAATGTTTTCTGTGGAAAAGGCGATTTCTTAGAGGGGACATGATACAAGTCTACAAAATATTTGCATCTATTGATAATACTGAGACCATTAATTCTTTATAGTAGACCAGGGGACACCATAAGAAAATTAAGACGACCTGTAATTTTGATGTAAGAAAACATTTATTCAGTAATAGGATTAATTTTTGGAATGTTTGCCGCAGGAGGTTGCTGAGTTTGACTCACTTGCAACATTTAAGAAAGGATTAGATAGGTATATGGATGGTTTGAGCATCATATAGTATATATTGACTTAGCCAAATTAGTGGATTTTTAGTTAGCAATGTAAAACTGCAGGTTGTAACTACCGGTATGACAAACTTATTAAAGCTTGTAGTGTGGTTAGCATGTACCTTAGCTGTAATTTTTGCTTTTGATTGTAGTGACGTATATATTATATTGGCATTTGTTTAGGATATTGACAATCTCTAGGGTGCCAGCGTAGGTTTTGCATGAACATGTGTTTGGTAAATATTTAGTTTGACTGGTACAGGTTCGATAGACCCATGTAGCTTCTTACTGTCTCTTTATTTCTTATGCTCTTATGTTGTTATGTCAATGGCAAGTTTTACTTTAAGGTTTTGATGCAGCTGAGGGAGGGCATAAAACAAGTTCTTAATAATTTGAAGATAACCTGGTTGCAATATGTTTATGATATTTTCGCTGTATGGGACAGTAATATATCCCCTAATAAATAATACTTTTAAATTAACTGTTGAAAAACCGCAAAATAGCAGCTTATCTTTCCTGGATGTTGTTAGTAGAGGTTTCAAATACTGGTGGCCAAGAATTTAATGTATACCGTAAAGATACCCATGTAAACTTGTTTATTCAATGGTTTTCGACCCACTCCTCATATGTTAAGAAAGGAATTGTCATTGGGAAATTCTTGCTTTAATAATATATATAGTCCTCATTTCTTAGATAATTAATGAGATAAGTTATATAAAAAAGAATTTTTCTTCCTTAAAATATTCTGACTATATAATCAAAAAAGTATTAAAGAAGGGTATTTAAAAGAAAACTTTATGGCTTTAAACAGTTTAAAGGAAAAGAACCTTTCATTATGAAAAATTTGTTGGTATATCTGGGTAATCTGACGGTGATAATATTCTAAAAAAAATATATTCCAGAAAATGTAAATCTGATCCAATCTGTTCCTTGAATGTTGAAAAAAAAATTCTAAAACCGGTATTGAGAGAGAAAAATGAGAATTTGGGTTTATATAAAATTAAATGTGGGAACTGCAGCAAAATATATGTTGGAGAGACAACAGACTTAAATAGAGGAAAGTAGCATTCTTATAGTCTTAAAATAGATGACCAGAATTCAACTCTCACAAATCATAGAAGAACGGAAGATCATTTTATAAATGAAATTTGAATGACTTTTCTCTAATTACTTCTATTAAAGACTAGTACAAAAGAAAATTATTAGAATCGTTTATTTTTAATAATATTGAAAATATGAATATTAGCAAGGGAACTTTTTGTTTAGATTCTTTAACAAATAATATGTTTTAAAAGACATTTATTCATTTAAAATGTCACTTTTAACTACATTTGATTTATCTTCGACATGTTGCCAGATTTGTGTTTTTTTAGTATTTGGTTTCACTATTTGTTTGTTTCTTAATTTACTTGAATAAGGGTGTCTAGTTGCGACATCGAAAGCTCGTGAATTTAAATTTGCTTTATTAATATTTTTTCTTGTGCTATGTTTTAACACTATATGGTTTTATATATAATAATTATTTTGAATTAATATTTTGCCTAATAATACTATACTATTAATATATATATAGTATTACATTTATACAACATGTATACCTATATACATCTCTATACATATGTGTATATTATATAACACTAGATATTATAATATATATAATATATATATATATAATATATTATATAAAAATATACGTATATATATATAATAAATACATATATATATAATAGTGTTTGCACCGATACCAAAATTTTAGCCTATACCGATACCGATAAAAGCACTCACAATTTTTTCAATGGACCAAAAAGATCCGATACAAATTTTGCCGACTACACCGATCCGATACCGATACTTATATCTATAAATGGGCCCACATATATCATATATTATTAAATATTATAAATATATATATAATATAATAATATAATAAATATAAAAACCAATATAATATATAATATATAACTTATATAAAAATTATAACATAAAGTATAATATAAAACTATAATATATATATATATATATATATAAATAATAATATATAAATATAAATATATAATATAATAATATACATTGACCATAATAATCGAAATACTGAGTTAACGAAACCATTAATATTTACTCTACACTGCGTTAGGATTACCCTGGCACGTAGCTCGCGAGCATAACACATTCAGTTTAACTTGTGGCTAGTAGGATTCTAAAGGATTTATTCACGTTTATTAAAAACTAAATAGTTTTTAAAAAAACTATATATATATATATAAAATAACTATATATATAATATATCAATATAATATATATATATATATAATATAAAATATATATAATATATAATATTATATACTATATATAATATATATATATTATATATATAAAACTCCAACTGAAAAGAGCCCATCTCATTCGCCTCTCCTATTTTCCTCTAAATCAACCCTGGACGATTCTGCACTTCCTCCTTTACTCCTCATCAGAAGTCTATGCTTTGCCTGAATCACATTATAGGTGCATGGCTTTGAGATCTAATGAACGTTAGGAAGAGCACGGGTAGGCCCGGAATCGGCATTCCTCCCCGAGATTTGAGGGGATTGTGCTTACGTGCTGACCCCGCTCACTCGTTCAACTATATTCTCTATGTATCAATACTAGCACTTTCCTCAGTGTTGGAAGCCACGCATATGTAAATCATATCCGAAAACAAGAGAAGCACGGTCTGGACCACTTCTGAACATATCGTCCTAATAGCATACTCACTTGATTCTAATCTAAAATCTTGAAACCCTTGCTCAACTCTAATGTCTTAGACCATCTGGAATCTCATTGTCTTCTTTTCGATCGCCAGTACGGCTTTCGCGCTCGAAGGCTTACTGGCGATATACTTTCCTTATTTAACCCGATTTATGGTTTTCCGCTCTTAGGAAACTACGGGGAAGGCTGCGTTGGTAGCGCATTGATATATTCCAAAACAATTTGAACCGGGGTATGGCACGCGTCACTGCCTCTAAGCTCCCCTCCTTGGGTTTCCTCCTTCTCTTTTGCTTACTTATGTCTAGCTTTCTTTCAAGTCCTCAATATCGGCTGTGGTTGATGGAGCGACTTCTCTTTTTCTGTCAATAGTGGGTTCCTAAGGGTTCTGTCTTTATCTCCTACTATATTCCTACTTTTTCATTTAATGATCTTCTCACTGCACATCTTAACTCTATCCACTCATAATGCCGATGACTCGACCCTATACATTCTTCAACTTCATGTCAATTCTGCTTCCCTCTTTTACTTCTTAGAATTGCACCTCTTCGTCTTAATCTTCCGATCTATTCTTAGCTAATTTCTGAATAGAATTCCTAGGTGGGGTTCGTTCCTCACCTTGTGAAAAATGAAATTCAATTCTTTTAAAACCCCAACTTCTACAAAATCTCCCTCTCTTAAAAACACCTTTCTAACTTTGCTATCTCTTTCGACGGTTCTCTCGTCTCTCCGTTGACAATATAAAAAATTCCTTGGCCTTAACATAAACAAAAAAAATGTCTTGGAAACCTCACATCCACAACGGTTGCTAGGGCGGCCTCAAAAGAAACTGGTAGTTCTGTTTAGACTGCGGAGACTTTTTTTCCTCTTCTCAGTTACCCAGCTATACAAGGGTCTCATCCGACTTTGTTATTGGAGTACTGTTCTCATATCTTGGGAGGGGGGCTCTGGTTTCACCCGGCTTTTGGACAAAGTCGAGTCAAAGGCCAAAAAGGCTTATAAACTTTCCTGTACTTTCCAGTTCACTTGACCCTCTACTTTGCGGCGCGATGTTTGGTGCTTTATCTCTTTTATCTTTAGGTACCGCAGCGGCAGGTGTTCGAGGGAACTTACCACTCGCGTAACACCACCTTTACGACGGCCCTCGTGGGAAAATGGTGCTGTGTCTGCGCACTGAGTTTGTGTAGATATTGCGTTAACTCCAGCTAGTTCGCGTCGGTCTTCTTCTTTCCTGCCACCTCTGTTATGTGTGTCGAACTCTCTTCCATCATCGTTGTTTTCTGTCGACTTGGATATTCCCTCGCTTGAAAGCCTGCTTCTGTGCTCATCTGCGTAATTTGCGCTAGTGGATGAATTTTGGGCGTGCAACGTTCCCTTCCTGGATAGGGCTTGCTCGTGAGGTGGGTGGTGAACAACTGTAAATATATTATATATATATATATAATATATATATATAGATAATATATATATATATATATATATATATATATAATATATATATATATATACTAATATATATATAATATATATATTATATATATATATATATATATAGTATATATATATATATATATATGCATATATATGCCATCCGGCTGCCGGAATAAAAGCCGTTTCGTTTTTAGCATCGCCGCGCACAAGACATTATCAATGCTCGAGTTTGGGTTCGTTTTTGTCAAACTTACCAAAAAATGGTAAGAAATGCTCACCAAACGTAAGGAATTTCCCTTAATTCTTTCTTTAAGGTTTGCAATTTTCCCGTGCTTGCCGAATTAAGCACGTTCTTACGAAAAAAAATGAAACAAACAGATGGGCGGCGTTGGTAGGCCCCGGTCTGAATAGATAAAGTTTTCATTCAATTAAAATCAGCTTTAAATCTATTTCTTCCAACATGGAATAAAAACCCTCACAAATATTTGATCATTATTTTTGTAATATAAACAATTTTGTTATTTTTGCTGTTTTTTCTAAAGGCCACCCATGCTCTATCATAACAGGCTGATCCAAATGTTTAGAAACAAAAAGTAAGCTAGCATGAAATCGCGGTCGTTTAAAGAGGAATACTTCTTACTAAAATTGGGTGAGCATTTCTTTTCGAGCGTAAGCACAAATGACAAAAACGAAAATGGTTTAAATTAAAAGCAAAGAAAATACTAAAATTTATTATATCGTAAACACTTCGTATTATTATATGATTAAAGGAGATAGAACTAAAGAAATTGGTTCCAAGTAAAACATTAGTGGGTATTCTACTTCTATTTATCGCAAGCCCACTAATACTTTACTTGGGACTAATTTTTTTATTTCTATCTCCTTTATTCATAAAATTGCGGGCCTAAGGCCCAGCATATACAGGCATAACAAGGCCCTTTGTTAATTTGCTCTGATTGGAAGTTTTTCCATGAAGAAATCACCTTTCTCCGTAAATTTACTAGCTTTAGTCTTTATCCCTCTACTAATCTTTTTGATAAACTTGCTTATTCGTTTCTCGCTAGCACTTATCACCCTAAAAACTACTGCATAGAATGTTCCTAAACTTCCTGTTTAAGCTCGGCTTCCCTACATTTCAATGATCTTCACTTTCAGATTAGAAACATCTTAAACAAAAACTTTCCACAATGCAAGTTTCTTATGTTTTTTATTAACAACAACTCAGTTGGCAGTTTCTTTAAGATTAAAGAAAGCATCCCCATGAACTTGAGATCACACATCGTTTACAAATATAAATGTGCCGACTGCAACGTCGACTATGTAGGTCAAACTTTACAAAACTAAAGATGCGAGCCTTCAAACACATGGACATTTCCTTTCGAACTAATCTCCCCATCTCTCAACCAGAGAATTTAGCTGTCAGAGATCGCTATGACCTCAATAGGCACCCCTATATCTCTTCAAAAATTCTTCATTCTTTAAAATGCTTTTACAGATGAAGAACTTAAAAATTTGGAATCTTTATATATAAAACAATTAAACCTACACTTAACATCCATAAGACGACTTCCTTTGGCACTCCTGATTGCCTGAACTAATTTCCCGAATTTCGTGCAAAAGCGAACACGATTTCTTACGAGGTTTACTTTTGTTTTACAAACAATTGGAATCAGCTTTTGTGATGGAGCCCGTCGATTTCGAATAATAATAATAAAAAAAACGGTTTATATTACAAAAAAATTGATCAACTATTGTGATGGAGTTAATCGATTTGGGAGAAATTAGATTTAAAGCTAGTTTTATTGAATGAAATATTCATCAATTCAAACGGGCCTACAACGCCGTCATTTTTTTTGTTTACACATTTTCGTAAAAACGTACTAAATTCAGCAATCACAGGAAATAGCAACCTTATAGAATTAAGGAAATTCCTTACGTTTGGTAAGCATTTCTTACGATTTTGCAATAAGTTTAGCAAAAAACGAACGCAAACTCGAGCATTTCTTTCGTTTCGTAAGCACAAATGCAAAATCGAAAACGTGTATATTAACATACAGTGGGTAAGATAGATACGGAAATTATCAGACAAATTGCGAATATATATATATATATATATATATATATATATATATATATATATAATAATATATATATATTATATATATATAATAATATATAATTATATAAATATATATATATATATAAATTAATCCATTTATACATTAGTTATATATATTTATATATATATATATAATATATATATATATATATATATATATATATATATATATATTAATATATATATATATATATATATATATATTATATATACTATATATATATATATATATATATTATCGAAATCAATTGAAAAACGCAAAATGTGTGGTATCGGTTAAAGGTATCGGCAAAAATGTTTTGCCGATACGATTTACCGGATACCGATTTACTTACACTCTCAAAATTCCCCGATACCGATTACCGATACGCCTCAAAAATCGACCGATACCGATACCGATACCATGGTATCGGTTGCATCACTAATATATATATAGATATATATAATATATATAAATTATATATATATATATATATATATATATATATCATATATATATATTTAGTATAATATATATATATATATATATAATATATATAATTTATATATATTTCTTCCTTCCTCTTCCTTTTTATTCCCAAGACTGGGAGTAAGGTGCATGACAAGCATCAGAACAGAAAATCAGTGTAGAAATAGTATTGACAAAAGTCGAAAGAAAGCCCAGCCTTACCCGCCCCCCTCTTACCATTAATTAGTAAGAACTCGTCACAGTCAGAAAATCCACCCTAGAGCTTCACGGAACCGCGACGGACCCTCACTATGGTAAATCGTCAGTGTAAGGGTTCATCCCTTGGCCCAGGTGGTCAACAACCATACCCCCTCGCAAAACCCCGAAATTCACTTCCTATTATGCACCTTTATTACTCGCCTCTGCCAAACCCACATTTGCTCTCCTTCAAACATACGTTTACTGACTCAATCCACTTTTTCTTCGGTCTTCCAGCCGGTCGGTTCCCAACACACTCGCCACTATACATCCGCTTAACCAACCGACTATCATTCAACCTTTCCACATGACCAAACAATCTCAACATACTTTAATTTATTCTCTCGTTTATCCCTTTCTTCACACCACACAACTCTCAATTACGTTATCCTCATTTTATCAATTCTTCTTCCACCTAGCACGCCCCTAAGATTGTCATCTGAACACATTGAACTTAATCTATACTTCTTTTCCAGACCATCGTCTCACTACTTATACAATAACACAGGTAACAACAGTACCCTCATGTAAGACCCTAGCGCACTCAAGAACTTAGTCCCTTTACATTCACCAATGATTTAATTGCACCAGCAACCTTCCTGCCATTCACAACTTTCCTACTACACTCTGCATCATCCGTTCCCTTCTCATCCAACACATACCCTAAATATTTAAACTCAGACACTTGCTCCAGCTGCTCACCATCTAACATAAACTTCCCACTGAGGACTGTCCTCACTCAACAACCATAACCTTACTTTTATCTACGTTTACTTTCAAAAACCCTCCTTTTACACACCCGCCAAATTCCTCTCTACCAATCTCTCAAACTCTCTTCAGATTCGCCACACAGAACCATATCATCCGCATATAATAGGTAGGGCACCCTCCACTCATCTCCATTCTCCATCATTCTAACACCATTTCCTGCCATCCCCACCTCTAATTCATTCTTAACCCCATCCATATAAAATTGAATAACCAAGGAGACATAAACACAACCCTGCCACCCCGCTATTAATCCTAAACCAATCACCATTGGACACCATTTATTCTTACACACGCTTCACTATGTCATACATACTTTTTGATTCCATCAGAAGCCTACCACCACCCACCACCATATATCACTAATACCTGCCATAAGCTTCCCTATTAACTCTTATCATACGCCTGTTTGAAATCCATAAAACTAAATATAATTTATTCTTCTTCGCCCTCATTTTCTCTCAATCATTTGTTTCAAATGTAAAGATTTGATCCCACACATCCTCTTCCACTCCCTGAACGCACCTTGTTCTTTACCAAATCAGTCCTTCAGTCACTCGACGCACTCTTTTCGACCAAAATACCAGGCATTATTACCTTCCCACAACACTCGATTAACTTATTCCCTTCCCCTATAATTTCTGCAGTTCCCCTTTCTCCCCTTACCCTTATATAAGGGTACTATTACCGCTCTCCTCCAATCCTTGGAACTATTACCCTCCATAAACGCTTTATTACAACAACTTCCAACCAATCAAATCACCATCTCGCCTTCCGCTCTTGATCATTCCTAGTAATTTCATTCTATACCTGCAGATTTACCATTCTTCAACTTTCTCACTCTACCCATACCTCCTCCTTACTAATAACCTCTTCCCCAAAATACCATTCCTTCTTGCACCATCAAACCCACCACACATTCACTAACCCCTCATCATTACTTTTAATATTGTGCAATTTTCGAAGTGTTCTTCCACACTCCCCTCACATCCATTTCATCATTACAAAAAGCCACCATCCCTATTAACGTTATTCTAGCAGACTTCCCCTGTTATTCTCATTCTTAACCTTCGCGCTTCCTTCCAGAAGAGCTTCCCTATTCCTTGTTATGTCCTCATTCATCCTCTTCCAAACTGTTCATTTACCTCTTGTTTTCTCCTTCGTATGCACCTTTTGGTATTTCTTTTTTTCCTCCTTATAAAATTCAAGCATCTTTCTTTTGGAAAACTTCATCATTTGCTTTTAGTACATTCAACCACGCTTCTCTATATACCTTTACCGCTCTTGCATCACCTATTCATTCCACCATTCGCTGTTAACATTCTTACTCCTACTTTAGCACATCCACACACTGCCTTTGCACTACTAACAATTGCTTCCTTCATTTGCCCCCAGATTTGTTTACAGTATCAACTTGTCACATTCAACCGATTTACTAGCGAGAGCTCTTACATACTTAACCTTTATTGTCTTGCTCAATTAACTTCTCACTCTTAAATTTTACCTACTTCCTTCGTATCACGCTTCCTCTCCATCCAAGCCCCCCACTAACATAATTTTACATAGAAACAACATAATGATCTGGTAATCCCATTCCTAAACCCCTCACTGTTTTAACATCCAACACATACTCATCATCTCCTTCGTCGACAAACACCAAATCATTCATACTTTTCACTTCGATACCATCTCTACCTACACAACTCTAGTATACTTATGGATATTCTTGTGTTTAAGAAAGTATTACTCCTACACACACATACCTCTCTCTTCACAGGAAATCAATCACTTCCTACCATTCTCATTTTTTCCCGCCACCCCAAAACCACTGTTATACCATCCCTTTTTGATCACCTATCCAACCATTCAGGTCCCCCAACCCTATCAATCTGAAGCTCCTACCCACCCCATCCAGAGCATCATTCAAGTTATTATCCCAAAAAATACGTACTCTCTTCAACGGTTTCCCTCAGATGGAACCATACGTCACAACCACACATACCTGACCTTTTCAAAAACTTAAATTTAACCATTAGACATTCTAGGACTTCACCACACACAAAGTCTCCATAGGCTTTGTACCACAGGTCCCCCCCCCCCCTCCTCAAAATTGCCAACTCCTTCTCTCCCTCTTCTCATTCATTTCCACACCAGCACACACACATTCACACCACACCACTTATTTTCACCGTTTCCTTTTCATCTTTGTTCAGTCACAGAGCAAATCAAATTTTGCCCTTTCTAAATACATTCATCATCACCTCTCTCCTCCTCTCCTCAACAATGTATTCCTCTGACATTCCATGTACCCATACGATTCATACAATTTTCGCCGAAAATTAGAAGGCGTCCGTTTAATTACGACCATCTACGAGGCGTGCATCAGCATTCCCAGCAAGAGATAGGTGGTAGTGGCAGCCAACCCAAACTACCAAACTTCTACGAACACGCAGGACATACGGATGTGGGCAAATTTCTTTCTCCCCACACACAAGGATATAAGGTAGTAGGGATGTCTGTAATGTGTTATCTAGAAGAGGGGTTGTGTACTTTTATCATGTGTATATGATATGTGGATAAATGGTGGTAGTAATATGTTGACCTGGGAGGAATGAGTGTGTAAAGAAATTATGAACGCAAAGGAAAAGTGCACCATTAAAAGGGAGGTATTTCAAAACACTTCGAGTATGCGTGTACTCTCACTATATATAATATATAAATATATATATATATATATATATATATAATATATAATATATATATATATATTATATATATATATATTATAATATAATATATATATATATATATAATACTATATATATATATATATAGATATATATATATATATAATATATATATATATATATATATATATATATATATATATATATATACTATACTATATATATATATATATATATTATATATATATATTATATATATATCTTTCTTTCTTTCTTTATCTGCCTTCTATTTTCCCAAAAGAATGGGAGAAAGGTGACGTAACGCGCATCGGAAAAAGAAAAAGCAGTTAGGAGAACATGACACCCACGTCGAAAAGAAGCGCAGTCTTACCGCCCCTCAGTTACCATAATTAGTGGAGAACTCCATCGCAGTCAGAAAATCCACCCTAAAGCTTCATGGTACAGCGATGGACCCCTCACTATGGTAGATCGTCAAGGTAAGGGTTCATCCATTGGCCCGTCAATGTAGGGCCACAACCATACCCCCTCATTAATCCCCCGCCATTCACTCCATGTTATACACCTTTCTTCTCGCCTTACCAAACTCAGATTCTCTCCTTCAAACATTCCTTTACTGACTCAATCCACTTTTTCTTAAGTCTCCCAGCCGATCAATTCCCAACACACTCACCACTATACATCCGCTAAACCAACTATCATTCATCCTTTCCATATGACCAACCATCTCAACATACTTTCATTTATTCTCTCATTTATCCCTTTCTTCACACCACACAACTCTCTAATACGTTCATTCCTCATTTTATCAATTCTTCTCACACTTAGCACACCCCTAAGATTGTCCATCTGAACACATTGAACTTTAGATCTATACTTCTTATTCCAGACCATAGTCTCACTACTTACAATAACACAGGTAACAACATACCTTCATTAAGACCTAGCACACTCAAGACTTAGTCCCTACATTCCACCAACGATTTAATTCACCAGCCACCTTCTGCCGACCACCCACAACTTTCCTACTACACTCTGCATCGTCCATTCCCTTCTTCATCCAACATATACCCCTAAATATTTAACTCAGACACTTGTTCCACTGCTCACCATCTAACATATAAACTTCACACTGGAGGAGTGTCCTCACTCAACAACCGTAACCTTACTCTTATCTACGTTTACTTTCAAACCCCTCCTTTTACACACCTTGCCAAATCTCTCTACCAATCCTCTCAAACTCTTCAGATTCGCCACACAAAACCAAATCATCCGCATATAATAGGTAGGCAGCACCCTCCACTCATATCCATTCTCCACCATTCTAACACCATTTCCTGCCATCCCCACCTCGAATTCTTTCATAACCCCATCCATAATACAAATTGAATAACCAAGGAGACATAACACAACCCTTGTCTTACTCCGCTGTTTAATTCCCTTAAAACCAATCCACCATTGACACCTATTTATCTTACACACGCTTCCTAATCGTCATACATACTTTTGACTCCATTCAGAAGCCTACCACCAACACCAATATATCACTAACACCTGCCATAACCTTCCTAGAACTCTAATCATACGGCCTGTTGCAAATGCCATAAACCTAAATACAATTTATTCTTCTCCCTCATTTTCTCAATCATTTGTTTCAATGTAAAGATTGATCACACATCCTCTACCACTCCTTAAACGCACCTTGTTCTTCACCAATCAGTCCTTCAGTCACTCGACGCACTCTTCGACCAAAATACCAGGCATATACCTTTCCTACAACAACTCAATAAACTTATTCCCCTATGATTTCTACAGTTCCCCTTATTCTCCTTACCCTTAATAAGCGGTTACTATATATTATATATATATATATTATATATATATATATATATATATTATATATATGATATATATATATAATATATATAATATATTTCTCTACTATATATATATATATATATATATATATATATATATATATAGTCAGCCTCCCGAAAGCATCATGCATGTAACTAAAAAACTATAACAGCTGGAGGAAAATAAATAGCATTTTATTAATCAGGAGACATTTTTATCCATGAATAAAAAAATAACTCTTTTTGAAAATTTTTAAAAAATGTTGGAAAGCCATATGATAATGATCGTCGTTTGAGAAGAACGAAGGATCTCCAGGGCTTCGAGGTAGCGTCAAAGTTGCCAAATGTCGATTTTTTTTTTAACTAAAAGAAATCCCAACAGTAAACCACAAAGATGGACAGAGTCGGGGTTTCTCGGCCTACCGGGGACGACGGGAGGGACTTCGTCCACCACCCTGTGTCCCTCCGTCGACTCGAACCCCATAAAATAGAAATTAAAAGAAAATTGACATTTTCTCCAGAGCATAATAAAAAAAACTATTTGGTAACTCTTCCTCTCGTACTACTGCAGGAATGGAAGGTAAATGAGAACGTACGCTGCCAGACCTAAGATTATACTAATATTCAAGGTGTTATTAATAAATATTAGAATAAAACATTTTTTTTTAAGTTTCAAAGATGAAATTGCTTGCTGAAATCAAAAATGTTATTTATTTTCCTGTAGCTGTTATTAGTTTTTTAGTTATATATAATATATAATAATATATAGTTAATATATTATATATAATATATATATATTATATATATATATATATATATATCATCATATAGTTATATATATATATAGTAATATAATATATATTAATATAATATATTAATATTGTATATATATATATATATATATAATATATAATTATATGGTTAGAGAGATTTGGCAGGGTGTCTAAAAGGAGGGGCTTGAAAGTTAAACGATGATAAGAGTAAGGTTATGGTTTTGGGTGGGACAGTCCTCAGTGTGAGTTATGTTAGATGGTGAGGCAGCTGGATTCAAGTGTCTGAGTTAAATTATTTAGGGTATGATGTTGGATGAGAAGTAGGAAGTTGGAAGATGTAGTAGGAAGTTGTGAAGGCAGGAGTGTGGCTGGTGCAATTAAATCGTTGGTGAATGTAAAGGGACTAATCTTGAGTGTGCATAGGGTCTTACATTGAGGGTATGTTGTTACTAGTGTTATTGTATAGTAGTGAGACTATGGTCTGGAATAAGAAGTATAGATCTAAAGTTCAATTGTGTTCAGATGGACAATCTTAGGGGTGTGGCTAGGTGTGAGAGAATTGATAAAATGAGGAATGAACTTATTAGGAGAGTTGTGTGGTGTAAGAAAGGGGTAAATGATGAGAATAAATGAAGTATTGTCGAGATGGTTGGTCTCATATGGATAAGGAATGAATGATAGCTCGCGTTGGTTAAGCCGGATGTATAAGTGGCGAGTGTGTGGAATCCGACCGGCTGGAGACCGAAGAAAAAGTGTATTGAGGCAGGAAAACGAATGTTTGAAGGAGAGAAATGTGAGTTTGGTATGAGGCGAGAAGAAAGGGTGTATAAAAACAGGAGTGAATGGCGGGGATTTGTGAGGGGTATGGTTGTTGGCCACCTGGGCCAAGGGATGACCCTTACACTGATGATCTACCATAGTGAGGGTCCGTCGCGTCCCATGAAGCTCTAGGGTGGATTTTCTGACTGCGACGAGTTCTCACTAATTAATGGTACTGAGGGCGGCAGTAAGGCCCTTGAGCTTTCTTTCAGACTTTGTGATGTTCTATCTACTGCTTTTCTTTTTTCCGATGGCTCGTCACGCACTTACTCACATTCTTGGGAAAATAGAAGGTAGATAAAGAAAAAAAAGAATATATATATATATATATATATATATATATATATATATATTATAAAAAAGATATATATATATATATATATAATATAATATATATATATATATATATATATATATATATATATATATATATATATATATATATATATATATATATATATAAATTATCTCTCATCCAATATTTTAAATTACTATTTTTTTTAATTTATTGTAATCAGGAATTACGATGCAGAGATTTATGCAGTGGGAAATCGTCTAAACGAAGAGTTCGACGATCAGCTGTTAAGAGAAGCTCTTACAGATTCTTCATATATTTTTCAAGAAACTCAAAAGCTAAAGGAAGCAGGGGTTACTCAACATGAATTAAATCTTAGAAGTAATAATGACCTTGCCGATGCAGGCAAAGCACTCATTGAAGATTACAGTGTGAAATTTTTGCGAAGTACTTGCCCTTTATTACCAGAAGAAGGTATTAGGTTAGTAATATTAATTTTCATTCTGCAAGTCTAGATGCTTAAACTAGTGCAGCCTCTCTTATTTTTTTTACAATCTAACAAACCTTAAAAATTCTATGTGACACTGTATATGGGAGCGTGAGTCAGAGGTCTAAAAGATTCTTTTCAATTGAAAATATGAATTGTAGGATGGTGGAAGCTGGGAGCCTCAAATATCTTTGCAATTTATAGTTTGCTTTGTAATATGTATTAATTAGTTTATCATTAATTACCGTGTTTACAAAACTTCAGATTTAATTATTATTTTTAGATGGAAAACTATCCAAAATACTTTAAAATTATAAAGTTAAACTCCCTGATTCTGAAGGAGTTTGAGAGTTAGAAGTTTTGCGGCTCTGGCGACACCAAAAAAAATTTTTCAGGCCGGCTCCGGCTCTGCAGCCTTAATTAGAACCCTACTCCTTTGTCGAAACCTTCCTAGACTCACCTGCACTAGAAAGTTTTATTTGCAATTGGTCAACTTCTTAATATTCTTATAATTTACGGACCGGTATGTTTCATCATGTTTATTCGAGTGCAGAATTAAAAGTAAATAAACCCACATAATTTTTTTTATTTAATTTTCCATTTTCACTATGTGAAAATTTTGTTCTTTGAAGGTTTTAAAAGTAATTTGAATTGTATATGTTAAAAGACCTTGAGAATGCATTAATTACCGTATGTTGTTTATATTCAAGTTCACCGAGTTAATTTTTTTTTTTTTTAGGGTTCTAACGGAATACCTCTCTTCTGATGAAGTTCTGGGTAAGGTTGCGGAACAGCTAGGTTTCAAGGATCTCATCTTAACAAAGGTACAGTTATGTCAAAATTAAGTAATAATCAATTCAGTAATGTTGTGGGTTCTTAGTTTTTTTTTACCCATTTTTTTTGTTTATAAAATAAATTCAGCCAAATTAATAGTTTTCAATGGGTAATTTTAGGTGTAGGGAGACTTATAAGAAAGTAATATTTGGCCTTAACAAATTTCAAAATATCTTTCCACATTTCCATAATTATGGATATATTAATTAAGCATGCTGCTATTTTTAATGTGTATATTTCTAGTGCTTTCATTTAATGATTTGTATTTTTCTGTTGAAGAAAGTATTAAAGACGCAACAGAGTGTAATGTTTAGTTGAGCAGTCTCTGCCTTAATAGGATTTCTTTAAACATAGATTAAAATCTACACCCACAAACTATCTTCATTGTATTTAGTGAATTATTGCGTATCGGATTTTGTATATTCTTGGATACAAGTCTTCCACATTAGATTCTTCAAATTTAATGCGAATTTTTATTATGATAAATAAGCTTGATCAACTTTTACATTGAAAATCACTGTTTTTAAAGGATATTTGTGACCTGTTTACTTATGTTTTTAAATCTTAAATTGAAATGGCAAAACACTACAAGAGTAAATCATTTTACCTTCCGAATTTTTTTTTAATTTATTTTTTAATAAGCAAGATGATGAATATAATGAGTCGTCGTAAATAACGCCAAAAGAAAGGTTTGGCATTTGTAGGGTTTTAAAGCAAAGTACAATAAATATTAGTTTGAAAAGTTGGCGACTAATGTGAGCAAGTATTTGGCATATTTATTCGTGTATAAATATAAATCCATTGCAGCATTACATCAGGCTAGGTATATTGGCAAAAGAAAAATTCTGTTCTACATTTCCCCTTAACCGAAATGCTAGATGTTTAAACTTGTTCCTTTCGAACATTAACTAGGAGGATGTTTCAATAACAAGGGAACATTTATTGAAGAAAATTCCTTTTCCATTTGTGGCAAATATTCAGTTAAAAACACAAAAGAATTATATGCTTCAAGAAGTGGCTGTAGTTTCAGTCAAGGTTTGAGTGCCTTCTTTTGGTCTGATGTTTTCTGCTTTTCATTTTTCATCAGTGCTCAACTTCTTTACTTTTATCATACTTTAATAAGTATATGACTCTGTTCTCTCTCCAGTGTTGCCAACATTCTGGCTAGGTTCTTTTCCTCTTTAACATAGATTGATTTATTGAAATCTTCTATGTTATTTAAAGTTCAAATATTTAGGATATATGTTGGATGAAAAGATAGCGGATGATGCAGAATGTAGTAGGAAAGTTGTGAATGGTTGGAAAGTGGCTGGTGCAGTTAAATCTTTTGGTGGAAGTGAAGGGACTAAGTCTTGAGTGCGCTAGGGTTTTGCATGAAGGTATGTTGTTACCTGTGTTAATGTATAGTAGTGAAACTATGTTCTGGAATAAGAGGTATAGATTAGAGGTACAAAGTGTTCAGATGGACAATCTTATAGGAGTGTTAAGTTTGAGAAGAATTGATAAAATAAGGAATAAACGCATCAGGGATTTGTGTGGTGTGAAGATGGTTGCAAATGAGAGAATAAACGATAGTACATTGAGATGGCTTGGTCATATGGAAATGATGGATAGTGGTGAGTGTGTTGGGAATCGACTGGCTGGGAGACCGAAAAAAAAGTGGATTGAGTCAGTAAAGGAATGTCTGAAGGAGAGGAATGTGAGTTTGGCAGAGGCGAGAAGAAAGGTGCAAAACAGGAGTGAATGGCTGGGTTTTGTGAAGGGGGTATGGTTGTGGGCTTTGGCCAGGGGATGAACCCCATATTGACAAGATACCACAGTGAGGGTCCGTCGAGGTCTCGTTAAACTTCAGGGTGGATTTTTCTGATTGCGACAATTTCTCACGTGGGGGGGTATAAAGGGGACAGTAAACTGGGGGAGAGGGCTTTCTTTTCGAAATTCAGAAGTCGACCACCAACACCATATATTACTATCACCTGTCATAGAGCTTCCCTATTAATCCTATCATACGCCTGTTGCAAATCCATAAAACCTAAGTACAATTTATTTTTCTTCTCCCTCATTTTTTCAGTCATTTGTTTCAATGTAAAGATTTGATCCACACATCCTCAACCACTCCTAAACGCACCTTGTTCTTCACCAATCAGTCCTTCAGTCACTCGACTCACACTTTCGACTAAAATATCAGCATACCGTGGCACAAACGGTAGAGCGACGGAGTCGCATGGCAACGGCACGGGTTCGAATCCTAGTTCGGATCCTAGGTAGAAATTACTAGAAGTTCCCCTCCTTGAATAGGGCTATGCCCGTGAGGTGTGAACTTTTTATTTTAAAAAAAAAAAAAAAAAAATATATCTTTCCTACAACACTCGATAAACTAATTCCCATATAATTCCTACAGTTCCTCTTATCTCCCTTACCCTATATAAGGGTACTATTACTGCTCTCCTCCAATCCCTCGGAACTATACCCTCCATAAACGCTTTATTACACAACTTCCAAATCCAATCAATCGCCATCTCGCCTCCGTTATTGATCATTTTACCAGTAATTTCAACTATACCTGCAGATTTTCCATTCTTCAACTTTCTCACTCAACCCATTACCTCCTCCTTGCTAATGACCTCATCACCAAAGATAAAAAATGATAGCAGGCCTAACTACTTTACTTAATTAATAAAAAATGACAATCCTTGTGAAGAAGAAGGAGAAACCAGTCCGTAGGATACAATAAATAAAAGAGTACTTATATTTACTAGGTACATTAGTACCTATCTACTGACAGAAGTTATTTAATAATTTGCTATATACAACATAAACAAGACACACCAAGTACGTTCTCGGCCGGTCGAAAATATCCAGGGTGTTCCGGTACCCCCTCTTAATTGAAATACCCTTACCAATGACCTAACCTTTATGTTATTATACCCTTACAAAAACCTATCCTCAACCTTTTATTTTATTGTTCCCTTAATTTTTTATTCCTGTTTTTCTACTGCTAGTGTAACCTCTGAACCTCTGCTTCCTCTTTAATCCATATCTTTTATCATCAACTGTTAATTACCCTTATCACCATTAATACATTATTAAATACCTCCCAACTTTCCTATCCCCTTTGATGGCTCTAATGTCTTACCCGTAAACAACATAGACATTCTAGGACTAAACATAAATAGTGAATTGTCTTGGAGACCTCACATCACATCGGTTGCTAAAATGGCCTCAAAAAAAAGCTGGAATTCTGTTCAGATTGCGTGATTTTTTTTCTTCTGCTCAGATACTCCAGTTATATAAAGGTCTTATTCGCCCCTGTATGGAATACTGTTCCCACATTCGGGGTAGATCCGGTTGCACCCTCCTTTTGGATAGAGTTGAAGCTAAGGCTAAGAGGCTTATAAACTGTGTTATACTCTCTGACTCCCTTGACCCTCTTTCTCTGCGTCGTGACGTAGGTGCCTTATCTCTTTTCCATAGGTATTACAACGGCAAGTGCTCGCGAGAATTGACCTCTCGCATTCCTCCACCACTGCGTCGCCCTCGTAACACAAGAGGTGCCTTGTTCTCATGAAAATTGTGTGAATATTGGAGACTCAAGGATCACTCGTTGTGGTACCTCCTTTCCAGCCACATCTGTTTGTGGAAAACTCCTCCTTCTTTTATTTTCCCCGCAATATTTAATCTTCCTCTATTTAAGTCCCGCGTCTGCGCCCACCTGAGGGAATTGCATTAGGCAAGGGTCAGTGTGGGTTTACTTTAATAACTGAAACGATAAAAACACTAAATGTTTCTACACTACTTCTATCTACACACAGTCTTTGGACTGTGTCACTAACAAATAAAACAATTGAAGTCCATATTATGCGTTCAAGTAGAACGATCCTTACATCTCAACTTCTCCAAAGCATACCTGAAACAAAAATAATGAACCAAAATACCTATTCCTTCTTGCACCATCAAACCCACACACATTCACTATCACTTTTTCCTTACTGTTAATATTATACAGATTTTCGAAGTGTTCTTTCCACATTTCCCTCACATCCATTTCATCAGTTACAATAACACCATCCCTATTCATTATTCTAAGCAGGTTCCCCTTATTCTCATTCTTAACCTTTCGCGCTTTCTTCCAGAAGAGCTTCCTATTCCCTTGTAAGTCCCCATTCATCCTCCTTCCAAACTGTTCATTTACCTCTTGTTTTCTCCTACGTATACACCTTTTAGTATTTCTTTTTTCCTCCTTATATAATTCCAAGCATCTTTCTTTTGAGTCTTCATCATTTGCTTTTAGTACATTCAACCACGCTTCTTTTTTACCTTTAACCGCTTTCATCACCTCTTCATTCCACCATTCACTGTTAACATTCTTACTTCCTACTTTAGCACATCCACATACTTCCTTTGCATTACTAACAATTGCTTCCTTCATTTGCCCCAGATTTTGTTCAGTATTAACTTTCACATTCGCCGATTACTAGCGGCAGCGCTCTTAACATACTTATCCTATTGTCTTGTTCAACTTAACTCTCACTCTTAATTTTACCTTACTTCCTTTTCGTCACCTTCCTTCCATCCAAGCTCCCCACTTAACTTTAATTTACATTTAGAACAAACATAATGATCGATAATCCCATTCCTAAACCCCTAAACTGATATTAACAATCCACACATACTTCCAACATCTCCTTTACTTCACCAAAACACTAAATCAATCATTACTTTTCACTTCGATACCATCTCTTACCTACACCAACCTAGTATACTTATGGATACTCTTGTGTTTAAAGAAAGTATTACTTACACAACATACCTCTCTCTTCACAAGAACAATCAATCCACCTTCTACCATTTTCTTTTCTCCCGCCACCCAAAAACCACCTGTTATACCCATTCCCTTTTTTTGTCACCTAATCCAACCATTCAGGTCCCCCACCACTATCAATCTGAAGCTCCTACCCACCCCTTCCAGAGCATCATTCAGATTATCCCAAAAATTCGTTACTCTCTTCAACGTTTCCCTTCAGATGGACCAACGTCACACCACACATACCTTGTAACCTTTTCAAACTTAAATTAACCATTAGAATTCTAGGATCACACACTCAAAGTCTACCATAGCTTCGTACCACAGGTCACTCATCAAAATTGCAACTCCTTCTCTTCCTCTCTCTTCATTTCCACACCAGCACACACACATTTCACACCACACCACTCAATTTCTTCATTTCCTTTCATCTGTTTCAGTCCACAGCGAGCAAAATCAAATTTCCCTTTCTAAAATTACATCCATCACCTCTCTCCTCTTCTCCTCAACATTATTCCCTCTGACATTCCATGTACCCATTACGATTCATACCAGTTTTGCCGGAAAATAGAGGGCGGTTTACGGCGGGCACAAACCTTTCCCGGGGCCTGCATTAGCATTCCTGGCAAGAAATAGATGGTAGTAGGCAGCCAACCCAACTATCACCGTCCCTTAGTCGGCTCCTACAACACGCAGGACATACGATGTGGGCAATTCTTTCTCCCCCACACACAGGGATATGAGTAGTAAGGATGTCTGTGATAAAGAGTGTGGATTGAAAGAATGGAAAATTTATGAAAAATGAGGGGAAAGAAAGAAGGTTGAAAGAAAGTGCATGTGGTAAATGCTAATGCACAACAATTGCACATACACGTGCTGGGGGTCGGAGGGCTCACACAAAAGACCATCTGCATTGGTTCTCACAGCTATGCCATGCCCAAGTTAACAAAAACATAACACCAACTAGAGAATCAAATTACACCCTTATATATATATATATATATATATATATATATAATATATATATATTTTTATATATAATATAAATATATATAAATATACATATATATATTATATATATATATATATATATATATATATATATATATATATATATATATATATATATTATATTATATTATATATATAAAATTTTTATAATCTATTACCTATTAATTTTAAACTTGCCAAAAAATCTTCCCGGTTTGTGTCAATTTGTTGAAAAAATAATAATAATAATAAAAAAAATAATAATAATGAAAAAACAGCTCCAATCGCCAATGCGAGGGCGTTAGCCCTCGCTCATAGCCACCTTCGAACCAATGCCCATGCCCATGCCCATGCCCATGCCCATGCCCATGCCCAAGCCCA
>JABUQX010066966.1:5000-10000 GCA_015478945.1 Trachelipus rathkii | reverse complement strand
AATATATATATATATATATAATATATATATATATATATATATATATATATATATATATATAGTTTTAAAATCAAAATAGCTTAGGACGCCAATAGTAATAATATGTTTACAAATGCCTTAATTAAAAGAGACTTGTGGAATCCTTTTAAATAGAAGGAAATTGAATACTTAGATATTTATCATAAATTTAGTACAGAATGGTAGCAAAAGCTTTCGACCTTAATTCTAGGTCCTCCTTCAGCTGCTGTTATACATCAACTAAATTAAATAATAATGAAAATATAAAATAAAAATATAAAATTATGAAAATTAATTTATAAAAGTTTGGTTTTAAGTTTTTTTGAAAAAAGGTGAGGAGTGCAGAATGTTGTTTATGATGGGATCTATGTGTGAGTCGTTTCTTTGTATATTGTAATTGTTAGAATTAGTTATGCAATAGGATTCAGAGAGTTTTCTAAGTTGTAGATTGTCAATGTGAATAAAGGGTGTCATGTGGTTAATGTTTATGTTATGATTTTGTGTGGATCTATGAAGGGTAAGGGCAGAATTAGATGACAACAACACACATTCCCTTCTTACAAAAAAAAACTTTAAAAAATTCACAAAACATCTTCAACAACAAACTTAAACAAATCCTTTCTAACTCTCCTTTACTAAATAATGAATTAAAATCTACTCTCCCTAAACTCTCACAGTTCTATGGCATACTAAAAACACATAAACAAAACATACCACTCAGACCTATTATCTCCAACATTGACTCAACTACATACAAACTTTCCAAATGGATTGCTAACTCCTTAAAACCTCTCATAGGACACATCTCTTCTTCTCACATTTCCAACACTGAAGATTTCATTTCCAAGTCCAGAGACATTAACACTAATACCCACAACCTTCTTAGTTTTGATGTTTTTTCCCTTTTTACTTCTGTTCCTGTCCTTCTTACTATCTCTCTCCTCGAACGCTTCATTTCTGAAAACAACATTAACCTTTCTCATCCCTTCCCTCTCATTAAACAACTTATTCTCCTTACCCTTGAGCACAACTATTTCCAGTTACACAACACTTACTATAAACAAAAACAATTGGCTTTAAGCATGGATCTCCACCTCTCTTCCCATTCTTGCAAACACCTTTATGGAACTCTTGGAAATCTATCATATTCTTCCCCATCCTCTTCTTAATAATTCCTCTTGGTTCCGATATGTTGACGACATTTTCGCAGCCATTCCTGTCAACACCAATCCAAACGATATTCTCAACCATATCAACAACATCCACCCTAACATTAAATTCACCTTTGAGCTTGCCAACAACAACTCCCTTCCTTTTTTAGATACTTTCTTGACCTGGTCCCCTCATAATCACATATAGTTATCTATCTACAAAAAACCTACAGCCAACTCTAATTATATTCACTGGTTCTCTTCCCACTCTCTAAACACTAAAATTGAAACTTTATCTTCTCTTTTCCTTAGGAACACTCAGGATTGTTTTCCCCTCTATTTGCAATCCGAATTCAACCATAATTTCTTCAACTTTTCGCTAAATTTCCTATTCCCCCACCACATCATTAATAATTGCCCTCCGTAAAGCAAAGAACACTTTTTACACAAATCCAAAAAGACAGACAACACACAACCACTTCATATCTCCTTCTAACCCTCCACATACTCACAACATGTGTAAAAAATTCCTACCCAAATCTATCATTGTTTCTTCCTCCAATGTACTTCCTTTCAAAAAAAAAATCTTCAAACCTCGTACTCATTCTGATTCCTTTACTTCCCAATGTGTTTATAAAATTCCGTGTGCCAACTGTAACAAACTTTATACATTGGCAGAAAACACATGAGTTTCCCGACGTGATATCTACAAAATTACGGATCCTTCAAGATAAACTCTAATTCTGCCCTTACCCTTCATAGATCCACACATAATCATAACATAAACATTAGCCACATGACACCCATTATTCACATTGACAATCTACAACTTATAGAAAACTTTCTGAATCCTATTGCATAACAAATTCTAACAATTACAATATACAAAGAAACGACTCACACATAGATTCCATCATAAACAACATTCTGCACTCCTCACCTTTTTTCAAAAAACTCAAAACCAAACTTTTCTAAATTAATTTTTATAATTTTATATTTTTATTTTATATTTTCATTATTATTTAATTTAGTTGATGTATAACAGAAGCTGAAGGAGGACCTAGAATTCAGGTCGAAAGCTTTTGCTACCATTCTGTACTAAATTTATGATAAATATCTAAGTATTCAATTTCCTTCTATTTAAAAGGATTCCACAAGTCTCTTTTAATTAAGGCATTTGTAAACATATAATTACTATTGGTGTCCTAATTATATATATAATATATATATATATATATAATAATATATATATATATATATATATATAATATATATATATATATATATATATATATATATAATATAAGAAGTTATAGAGTTATAGGTATACAATCTTTATACGAAATTAAATGATATATAATATATATATATTGATGTTCAATAATATATATAAATAAGCAGAACCGATACTCTAATTTTTTAGGCTGGCCGATACCGATACCGATACCGATACCTTAATTAATATAATAAATGCACAATAAGGTAGAACATGTGTACTGCTAGGCAACTCAGGATTGCATCCCCTGTACAACCAATACTTAGCTAATATTTGGTGGCCCAAGATATTTATTTATATAATAAAAAAATTTATTTAAAAAGAATAAATTAATGTCTTCTACGAGGCAACTTTTTTATGATTATAGAGTTTATTTCAAAAAATATTTCCATTTCGATTTCCAGTAAGTATTAACAAAGTTTAGCTACTAGCTTTTATGTTTTTATATGATTACAATTACAAGAAGATTCTTTAACTAGTTACCATATAAAGAAAAAAAAAAATTGAAAGAAGAGACCTCAATTAATCAGCTGAAAAGACAAAATAACCAACGCATATTCAAAGAAGACAGAATATAATACTTAAGATAAAGATAGATATCATTCAATACTCAAATTCAAAAATTCTCAAATTGGGATGCAAAAACATTAAGCTTCACTAGTATCTGGCGAGAGCCTGTTCCTTTTTGGGGTGTTTGCATTCTCACCTACACTAAAAATACGCTCGCTCTCGACTGATGAGGGAGGGACTGATAAATAAATATTTGCTTGCAAGTACTGATAATAATGGAAACTTTGGTCCATTTTCATGTCACCACATGAAAGGATTCTCTTCTGTAGGCAGCATCTCCATGTTTTCGTAGAGTTTCATCTCCTCTTTCACAAATTGCAAATTTGAATTATCTTTGCTCCTTAATGACTGTCTCTTCAGTTTTTTCGATGAGTTTCCTAGGGGTGATTTCTTTGAAGGTGAATGAGATGTCAATGCTATTTCGGCCATGAACTTATCAAAGTCTAACATATTCAAATCCTCTTCATCTTCAGAAGGTTTATTTGCTGAAAAGCCACCATCATCACTATCAGTGATTTTGTCATGGGTTGCTGATAAGGCGTGTTCCACTTCTGTGAATCTTTTTTTTTTGTCACGCGAACAAGCTCCTCGGTTATGCTATTTAAATACATTCCAGAAGTGGTTCACAGTCGGAGATGCCATTCTTGTGGGGTTTCAGCTAGCTTAAGAAATCCAGATTAGAACCTTTTAATAAGCGTATAAAGTTTATTACACAAATGTTAACAAAAAATAAATTTATTTTTTGATTCTTCTGGTTTTTTTACAGTTTTTTTTATAGTTTTTTGTGCAGATTCCAAATATGTTTTTAGTTTTTCTCTAGCATCGACTGTTTTTATGATAGGACGCATAAAATAATTATTGGCATCTTCTCATTTTATAGGGTCGTTACCGGCATTGCTCAGAGTAAAAGTCAGTTGCCATTAATGTTTTGTTGGGATTGCATGATTAAGAACTTACATATATATACCGGTATATATATATATATATATATATATATATATAATATATATATATATATATATATAGTAATATATATATATATATATATATATATATATATTATATAAGTTATATATATACAGTTAATTTTTTGTATAGTTTAATATATATTAGTATGTAATTATATGATAGGTTATTATATAAAATTTCTAATATATATTATATATATATAAGAATATATATGTGTACATAAACTGAGACCATTCTTTCTCCATCAGAAGTATCATTCCTTCTATTTCCAAGAAGGGAGAGAAATTCAGAGTTGACGTCAGCATCCCGGAAACATTTGCAGTTGAAAGAACATGACATAAGTCGAAAAGAAAGCCCAGCCTTACCGCCCCCTCAGTACCATTAGTGAGAACTCATCGCAGTCAGAAAATCCACCCTAAAGCCTCATGGGACAGCGATGGACCCTTCCACTTTGATCATAGATCGTCAGTGTAGGGTTCATCCCTTGGCCCAGGTGGGCCAACAAACCATACCCCCTCTCACAATCCCCCGCCTTCACTCTGCTTATACACTTTTCTTATCGGCCTTCTACTAAACTCACATTTTCTCTCCCTTCAGACATTCGTCACCGACTCAATCCACTTTCTCTTCGGTCTCCCAGCCGGTCGGTTCCCAACCCACTCTCCCTATACATCCGCTTACCCAACCGACTATCATTCATCCTTGCCACATGACCAAACCATTCTCAACAACTTTCATTTATTCTCTCATTTACCCTTTCTTCACACCACACAACTCTCTAATTACGCTCATTCCTCATTTTATTAATTCTTCTCACCCCTAGCATGCCCCTAAGATTTCCATCTGAACACATTGAACTTTTAGATCTAACTTCTTATTCCAGGACCATAGTCTTACTACCATTACAATAACACAGGTAAACAACATACCCTCATGTAAGACTCTAGCGCACTCAAGACTTAGTTCCCTTTACCATTCACCAACGATTTAATTGCACCAGCAAACCTTCCTGCCAT
>JABUQX010066965.1:2500-17355 GCA_015478945.1 Trachelipus rathkii | reverse complement strand
GGGGTAAACCAATGTAACATTATGATTTATAATTAATTTAATTAATTGAATTAACTAATTTAACTAAATTAATTTGCTTAATTTTTGCCTAAAACGAAAACAACAATCATAATAAGTATTAGATCATTGATGGACAATGACAAAGTGTTGTTTTGTTTAGAAAACTAATAATAATAATAACAAATAACAATAAACAATAACAGCAATATTGACAGTGGCATCATAAGAATAATACATAATAATAATAATAATAATAATAATAATAATAATAATAATAATAATAATAATAATAATAATAATAATAATAATAATAATAATAATAATAATAATAATAAAAATAATAATAATATAATAATAATAATGATAATAATAATAATAATAATAATATTAAATTGTAATATTAAAAACTTGTCAGATTTTAATAAACAAATTATAATTCTTAGATTTTTAATAAAAAGTGTAAATTTTAGAATTATAATATATAATTTTATAATTATTTATAATTTTTATATAATTTTATGTAATTTTTTATATAATTTGATATAATATAATTTTAATAATATATAATATATAATATATAATATAATGTTCATGAAATATATTTCTTGCCTGAATATGCTTTTGTTAGAAGATTCATGAAAAAAATGTAATATATTGAATTTTTATTGTTTAAAGTAAAAATATGTAAATAACATTTATCTAATATAATAATATGTTATTAATCACTAATCTTTACTAAATGATTGTTTATATTATGCTATAATATCTTTTGTTTTTATTTATAAAACAGGTTTTCGAGAATACTTTTCGTGAATATTTTTTGTGAATACTTTCCGAAACTATTTTATGGTATGGGTTTTATATATGGAGGGAAATAAAGATGGAACCTTAAGCGTGTATCAATTCAACCAATGGTGGTAATGGCTACAAAGGGCTAAAACCACCACATTGGCGAGCTTGACCTGCGGATGGAAATGGTCATATCTTTTCCTATAACTACAAGACTTGGCTTTAATCGACTACAAGAATCGTTGGCTCGTAAAGGAAAGATATTGGACCCATACGCACCTGGAATTTTGTGACTTAAGCAAGGCCGATAACAGTCCATCATTTCCTATCTGGACGGTCATGTGTGTGACGGACCTATCAACAAACCATTCAGTAGATGAGTAGATGAACCTCTGTCTCCAATAAGGGAACACCTCATTTCAAACAAAATCCCTTTTGTTTTTGTAAAGGTACAGTACGTAAAAATAAAACAAAAATGTTTTCTTTTATATACAAAAATTAAGATTTTCACACCTAAGTTTAAATTAGAATAGGAAATTATATGCAAGTGGTATGGGCATATTATCATCCTTGGATCTTAATATGCAATTATATTTCATTTTGCATAAGTTTCAATAAATTAGAATAGGAAATTATATGCAAGTGGTATGGGCATATTATCATCCTTGGATCTTAATATGCAATTATATTTCATTTTGCATAAATTTCAACACAAAAGGTGTTAAAATTTAAAGAAAACATGTTATTGTTTTCCAAAAATTACAAGACAAATTTTAAAAAATAAATGGGTGACAGATAAAATTCACCATAATAGATATTAGAAAAGAGGCTACTTTAGTATAGTGTGTGAAAATAACAAAACTTTTAGAGACATTGTAATATATAAAGAATATATTAAATAAATTAATTTTTGATTAGTGACATTATTGTCTTCATTTTTCATTGTTTTTTTTTTTTTTTTTTTTTAAAGCAAAACTACTAGAAAAATAATACAAAAAATTAGTAATTGCATTTTTTTTATATGTATAGTTCCTTAGGGGAAGTTTTTTCGAGAATACAATAGAAAAATATGCAATTAACAGCTTTAAAATAATTAATTAAGACTAGATTAATTAATTTTTTTTATTTGTCTAAACGATAGTACAGATTAAGTAAATCATTTTAGTGAAAACCGTTTTACAAAATTATAATTAGTTAAGTAATTAGAGCTAGATAAAGATTACTAAAAATCAAAAACAGTAGCAGAGAACCATAAAACTTCATAAGAAAAAGTTGTTACAAAAAGGTGTGTACGTGAGTTTGTTCTACTAATATTCATTCAGTAATATATGAATAGAAAAATTGTAAAGGGAGACAAGAGTAAGGAGTTGAGGGAAGGGAGATATAAAGAATCGGCATTAAATTGGAGTATCGCCTTCGGAGGGAAGGGAAAATTGTCGTTGAATGGGAGAACTGAATTCAGGGGAAAGGGATATCGCCTCCAGAGAGAGGGATTGAAGTCTTGGCCCAATTGATCCCCTCATTTCTTCATTCACTTCTTTCCCCCATTTCTTTCCTTTCTCGCTCAGTATTATATGCGTACACAACAACACACACACACATCGTTTATATATATATATATATATATATATATATATATATATATATATATATATATATATATATATATATATATATATATATATATATATATATATATATATAATATACTATATATATATATTATATATATATATATATATATATTATAATATATATATAATATATATAGAATAAAATATATATATATATTTATAAATTATATAATTATATATTATATTATATATATATAATTAATAATATATATATATCGTTTTTGCTTTTATTTAGATTTAAATCTTACTAATTAGCTTTTCCATTACAATTATGCATTAATTATATTTGTCGTGTAACCCCGCGAATATTTACAGGTGATAAAAATTTCGATTTGTTTTTTTTATAATTATGCATTAATACATTGTCGTAGTCCGCGAATATTTACAGGTGGTAAAAAATTTCGGTTTTTGTTTTTTAATCCGGTTTTTTTTAACCCGTTTTTTTAAAGTGGCTTAGGAAGCCGAGTGTTTTTTTTTCTTTTTTTTCAGTGAAAATAAAAAAAGTTTTTTGGAGTGAATTAAAAAATAAGTTTTTTTTTTCAATTATCGGAAATCCGTAATTTAGCTATAATATAATTAATGAATTATCCAAAGTAAGGTAAAAAGCCTTTTGGACAACCCAGGCCCACCCAAGACAAGGTCACTTTGACCAGTCACCAAAGGTCACCAAAGGTCACCAAGGGTCACCAAAGGTCACCAAAGGTCACCAAAGGTCACCAAAGGTCACGAAAGGTCAAATTGCCCAAATTGACCCAAAATACAGAAAATTATGTTATTTTTGACCTAAAACCATTAGAAATTATTATTTTTGACCAAAAAATATCAGAACTTGTTATATTTGACCAAAAAATAACAGAATTGTTATATTTAGCTACAGAAAAATTGGAAATTTATTTTACTGACCTGTAATATTTTAAAAATTATTCTACTGCAACAGAGATTATAAAAACCACAATTTATAACAGAATTGGAAAAATAAATTTGTTGGTATATAAATTGATTGATTTCAACCCAGAGAACATTTAATAGAAGAACATAGAACAATTTTGAAGAACTGTGAAGAACAGTAAAACAAATAAAGGTTGTAACCTTTGACAAAGAAGAACAAATAAGTTAACCTTTGACAAAGAAGAACAAATAAGTTAACCTTTGACAAAGAAGTTCACATTTTGAAGAACATTGAAAAAATATTCTATATTCTATATTTTATTTGTACAGAACTTATAGAACAACACAGAACATTATTGTGAATAAAGACTTAAGAAAAGTATTTTTATATTTTTTCGTTTAAATAATTTACATTCACTAATTATATCAGAAAATATTAAGTGATTAGAAGTTTCATTTAATTAATTAAGTATTAATTTTTAATTAATTTTTTTTATTGTTGTAACTGAGAATACAATTAATAGTGATTTAATATTCCGTAATATTTAATATTCTGAATATTTAAATATTTTGAACCATAGAATATGAACATAGAAAATTTAGTGAAAAACATTTTCGTTTTGATAATGATAGTTCTTTGTTTTAATAGAAAAGAAAACATAGTTCCAATCTTTTTGAAACTTAGAAAAGTTAAGTGAGGTAGACATTCTTAATTAAATATTAGTTAGTAACCGATCTTAATGAACAATAGTAATTAGTAATTAAAGTAATTAAAATAAAGTGATTAAAAATAAACACTTATAATATTTTAATTAATTACAAATTTTAGAAACACTTAATGTTTTTTTTTTTGTGCTTTGAAATATTTGAAAAAATATTTTGAGACTTTAGTTTTTTTTGAAAAACATAGAAACACTTAATGTTTTTTTTTATTTTTTAGTTTTAAATAAAAAATATTTTCTTTAAAAACATAGTAATAATTTAAAGAAAAGTAGAAAACAGAGTCATTGTTAATGACTGAAAAAACTTAGAAAAGTTACTTAACAAGAGCAGTAGAAAACGCTATAAACTTTGAAAAAATTTGAGAACAATTTTTAAACAATTTTTAAAATTATAGTTTAAAATTTTTTATAGGAAATTATAGTACAACAATCCTATTGTTTGAAATTGCAGAAAAATGAGCAATTTTCAGAACCAGAACAAAAATATTTTTTAATAGTTTCTTAAAAGGAGTTTCAAAAATTTTATTTTGATAGTTTCTTATATTAAAGAATGAAGAATGAATTCTTCAGAGACATTTAAGACATTTATAGAACTTTGAACTTTGAATTTTTTTTTGAAATAAATAGGAATATTTATTCCTCATCATCTAAATAGATTGATAAACTACAACACATAGCTTCACCACAATGAAGAGTAACAGTGAAGATAAAGAAGAAGACGAAAGAATGTTGCAACGACTTGCTTCTGTATATACAAATATTGAGGAAGCTTTGGAGTATTATTTCTGGCTTCATAATGAACCAAATCTCCTATTAGAGGAACAAACCAGAGTTTTTCCTAACAGCAGAAACAATGAAGATATTGTTACTGAAGAACAATATCGATACAGAATGCCTTCTACACCATGGACAATTGACAGAACTGTCCCAACAATAGAAAATATAGATTATATTTTTACAGAATGGCATAGTGACGGATATCCTTCTGCAAATGATTTCACTGTGTATCGTATGCAAAGCGCTAATTTAGAATTACAGTCAAGAGATTCCGATAATTTTGATTGGTTTCTGGATATTTCAGATCTTGATTTCGAGGAAGATTTTGAAAATTCCATCGATACATTATCTTTGTTAGAGTGGCTAGAACAGCCTGATGCAATGGATTCTAACGAAAATGAATCCCATATAGAACCTCAAGAATCTCTCAACAATAATAATGATCATATGGTAGATCATGATTATTGTACTAATATGAACAATTCATCATTAGAGATTGACGATTTAATGGATACCTCTATCGAAGGAACTAGACAGCGTCAAACAATGTTAGATCAGTTATTCGGCGGTTCCATTGGAAATGAACTCCCAATGAACCCTACCAGTGATATTCCTTCTGAGAGAACTATGAGGTTCCAAACAATTATGAACCATCTATTCGGAGGTTCTAGTGAAAATGAGCTCCTGAGAAACCCTCTGAACCATTTCAGGAATAATGGACATATGGTAGATCATAATTATTGTATTCCAATAAATCATTTGGGTACAAATAATATTCAAATTCATCCATTAGAGGCAACAAGTGAGCACAGTAATCCTAGCTTGCCTCCTGGACTGAGTATATACGAATACCAGAATATATTTAACAGAAATATAGAAGCAGTAGGTTGGGAAGACACAGATAGTGATATTTCTTCCGAAGGACTTAGGAGACGACAAGCATTCATAGATAACATAGAAAGAAGGATTATTGAAGAGAGACTCTTAATGAATTCTTCAGACCATTCTATGAATAATAATGGTCCAGACCCAGAAGGATCCCCATATGGTTTAGATACCCCTGTGGATCAAGTATCAGAATATTTTCCTTCTATCTTAACACCGATTATTGAGGTGTCTCAAGAAGTAGAAGAAGAACCAGAAGACATTATCATGGTTATAGAAATATTTGGAGGAGAAGAAGATGAGAATACACCTCCCTCCACAACAGTTAAAGAATATAGGAATATTTAAGCAAGGAAGATAGGTCAGAACCTTCTCTTTGGCCAAAACAAATAACTCTGTGTTTAAAGTAGTACAAATGTACAAAATAAGTACAAATAATAAAATAATAGTACAATTACAGTTAAGAAACTCACCTAATTTTATTCAATGTGATAAAAAATAGTGTTAATGTAAAGCGGTAACATATATGAAGAAAAGAAGATGGTTATAACAGACCGATAATTATCCATTATTTAATAAATTTCTTTAGATTTAAAATTTTAGAAGATATTGAGAATACTTCATTAAAACATAAAAAGAAATTATATCTTCTCTGGTCAAGAAGGATCATTTAAAAAGAAAAGAATAAACATAAAATTTGAATTTCAGAGGAAATTTCAAAATTTGCTAAATTTGCCTACACTGATAGACGCAGGAAAACAAACTTCTTACAACAAAATCACAGATGTATTATATATATAATAAATAAAAAATATAAAAAAATATATATATATATATATATATATATATATATATATATATATATATATATATATATATATATATATATATATATATATATATATATATATATATATATATATAAAAAAATATATAATATATATATATATAAATATATATATACACATGTTGTTAAACAATTGCTTAAAGAAATTTACAAAAATCATACGGGAAAATAGGATGTTGGGCCCTAGAAGCAAACAGAGTAGAAAATCAGAAATTTCGAAAATTACCATTTTCGCGTCCAGCAACTTTGTAAATTTTTCCCATTCTTTAAACAGTATTAATAAACATATATGATACTAGTATATATATATACTATATATTTAATAGTATATATATATTATATATATATATATATTTTTAAACATATACATATATATTTATAAAAAACAGAAAATTTAGAGTTTAGACTCCATAAATTTAAAAGTTATAAGCTGAGTAATGAAGTAAGGTAAAAATGAAATATTCCACATAACCAAATTATGAAGAAATTTAATGAAGAACATTATTCTTTCATCCAACAGACAGTAAAGGAGAACACATTACTCCATAAAGATCTTGTATTTTAAATTAATTTATTTGTATTTTAATTAACTTCTTTAATTATTATCCACTTAATAACCCTTTTAGGAAGAAAGAGACTCCTAAATAGCACAAATATCAAGAAGAAATTGATATTTTTCAAATAGAAACTCTTTAAGGAAAAGAGATTGATATAATCCAACTTAAGTATTAAATGAAGGTTTCAGACAAAGAAATTAATTACTGCTTCAGTATTATAAGAAGAATAATGAAGTACTTAGATTTAAATTCAAGAAATCTAGATAGAATACTAGAATAACATTTTATTCTAGCAAATTTTAAAAAAAAAAACTTTAAAGAAAAGTTGAAGTTTTTGAAAACAGAATTTATAGGATATTTTATTTATTTTCCTTATCTTTTAGGAAATAAATTTAGATTAACAGTCTTTTGTTGAAAATTACCAGACATTATGTTGCACTAATTTTACAAAGAATTTAGCAAATTTGCTCAAATCATTGATGAACTTTAAAAGATACCAAAGCTTATATCTTAATAACTTTTATTCTCATAAACTTTCAAAAGGCTCAGGTGACAAAAGTTTTTACAGAAGAGTAAGAGAATAAAACAGACATTTCTGCAAATGTTATAGAAGAAGCTAGAAATATCTTTTAAAATATTTCATGAATTATTAGTTAGAAATGAGAAACCTATTCTTTGGAACTTTGCCTCAATTTTTAGAAAAAGAACATGATAAGACCCATAGGTGCTTGCTCATGTAACATTGATAGAAAAAGATGTTTATTTATTAATTGTTTATTATTAAAATGTTAATAAATAACATATTGTCTTATGCCTACATAGTTTATAGGATAAGAAAAAAGAAAGAAAAATAGGAATTTTATTCTATTTTAACCATTGGGACTTTACAGGAAAGAACCTAGGTTAATATTTTTGAAATAGAAGGTTCCAAATAAGGAATAGATAGTTTCCTTTAATTTTAAGTCTTCAAGAGACTATATTATCAGAAAAGATATCTGATCAGAAAAAATATAACATCAGAAATTAACAAAATGTAGAATAAAAGGACGTCTTAGATTGCCATTTAAGGAAGACAACCTGTAAAAGAAGGAAATGGACACCCTTTTAGATAGGAACTTCTTCATTGATAGCTTTCAAGAACTCTAATACATTTACATTTTTGTTTACCATTTAAAGTGAGTTTTCCAGTTGCAGAAGCTTAAACAACCTTTGACCCCAGACAAGAAATCGAAGTTACTTTTAAATGAATTTGGACACTTCATTTAAAGTTAAAATGAAAAGCCAAGAAGGCCTATCCCTGATTAAGAGGAAGATAGGGGTAAGAAAAGGTTAGTTAATGGTCAGAAGTTGTGACAACTTAGACAACCATATGGGAACGAAACTTTTTAATAATTCTGTTAAAAGAACACATACAGAATCATTCGAGACTCATCCGTGAAAAAAGGACAGAATCCTTACTATTTTCAGAACTCAGAAAATAATCAGGAATTCCATAGGATTGGAAGGATAACCGGTTATTCACCAAGGAGTTTTAGCAATCATTCAGGAATTGTAAATTAGCATACTTTACAAGGAATATTTACCGTTGGTTGCTACTTTTGAGAAACTCGTAGATAAAATAAAGAAAGTAATGAAAACTTTCATTTAGGTTTAAAAGAAAAGCCTCTTTAGGCATTAAAAAGAATTACAGTCAACAGGGAAATCAAGAACTCTGTTTTGAGAATAATTAGTGCCATAATGGTCAGAAGAGTGTGTTTAAAAACCACTTGTGTTTTTTATTTTTTAATGAAGTGCCATAAAAGGTAAAAGGTTAAGATAGCCCGAAAATGGAAAAGAACAGGAATTATCCTGGCAATATTCCATCTTGGCAAGGATAACCACCTACCTAGGAACAGTAAATCCTGGCAAATTCTGGCAGAAATCTACCCTAAGAACAATAATAGTAAAAGTTATTTATAACGAAAACCTTCAAAACTGTTAATAACTTAGTTGGAAAATAAGAAAGAAATTATAAAATAAAATTATAATTTTAAAGTTTTAAATTTGCTGTGGAAACGCCTTCTTATCTCAGACCTTCTTCTCTCAGATCATCAGAAATGTTAAGAAGTTGTAATGAAAATTGATTTCATAAGAACCATTAGAACAACAAGAAAGAAATTGAATCTTCAAGTTACCGTAATACTACAAAACCACATTGAAATTTGTACGTTATTTATCAGGAAAATATAAATAACACATATAATAATAGTTGTACTACTACAGAAACACATTGAAATTTATATGTTATTTATTAGGAAAATATAAATAACACATATTACCATAGTTGTACTACTACAGTAACACGTTAAAAATTATACGTTATTTATCAGGAAAATATAAATAACACATTGAAAATTTATACGTTATTTATCAAGAAATATAAATAACACATTGGAAATTATACGTTATTTACTAGAAAATAACTAACACATAAAAATTATAGTTCATATTTATTGCAGGAATATGTTTCAGTTTTATCTTTTATATATTTTTATATGAAGAAAAATATATTTTTATATATGTATAGGATAAGGAATCATACATATTTCACAGAATCAATTATATATGTATAGGATAAAGAATCATACATATTTTATAGAATCGATTACAGATGTATAGGGTAAAGAACCGTACATATTTTTAAGAAATTAGCAGAAAATATATCAGAAACTTCACATATTTTAGGTGAATGTTTTTAAAAAAGAGAACATTGTAGGATTTGTTTCTCTCCTAACACCTGCTGGTAAACTAGCAAGATTGTTAAAAATAGAAAAGAACAACTACATAATCCTGGTAAAAGTGTTGATTATGAAAATCATAAACAGAACGTAAAACTTCAATTTTGTTCCAGAATGATAAGAATGTAAGAGAAGAGGTAGGAAGTATTGACACTATGATTGTCCAATCGCTATCTTCTCACTCATTCCCAACAGGAAAGAACAAATTGATTGAGTCAAACAGACAACCTTAAATTGTGTCTACAACAACAAAGAATATTAGGAGACAGTCAAAATAAAAAGGCCTATGGAAAGCGTCTTTACTGTTCTTTTCTGATTCCTTGACGAGAAACTAGACACAGAAGAAAGTTAGCCCTCGCGACTACGGGTGCCCAAATTATACGCCCAAGTACTCGTGGGTCATATTTTGCCCACACCAAATTTTAAGCTTTTTTTTATTTTTTGCCACTTTTTAGGTACGGATTATGTAATTCAGTCCTTTTAAAGTTGTTCTGTAGAGTTTTGTTTAATTTTTATTTGTTTTATTACTATTTTTAAAAAAATTTTGAAAATGAAAAAAGTGGCGACCTTGACAGGAAAAAACTTTTTTTGCCCAATCAGCACAAAATAAAAAAAATTAATAAAAAAAACCTATACATAGAAATTGTTCAAAATTTGCTGTTATATCCTAGATACGTACCTAAATCAATTTTTTTATATCAATATTTCCAACAAATTAGCTGCAAAATATTATATTGATTTTACCCTCGCGAGTACTTGTGGGTCAATTTTTTTCCCACGCCACTTTAGCTCTTCGTAATTTGTTTATTTTTTGAAAACCAATGTTATGAAATTTTGTGTATATATATATCAAACATGTCCCTGAGGAATACCTGGAACGAGAAAAAGATTTTGAAACAAAAAAAAGGTTTAATTTTTTTAATAAAATGAAAAAGTGTGGTGGCAAAATTTAATAAAATTATGAGAACAAAAATTAAGAAGAACAAATAGAAAAATTCTCCACCCTGAAGACAGAATTTAATTCTAGGAAAATATTCAATATTCACTGAATTTTAGGAAAATATAATCTTATTTTTCTAGAATTAAATTCTGTCTTTGTATAAAATATTTGGTTTTGACCAAGAAAATGTACATTAAAGACTGCCTTCAGAATGTAAAAATTGTAAATATGGGATTGATTAACCTGAGGTAGTATAGACTTATGAGTTTAAAATCAGAAACTTTAAAGTTTAGGTGGAAAAATGAAAATATTGAGAATAAGAAGAATTGAGTGATTGAAAACTACCACTGAAAATTGAAGACTTGAACATAGCAATTCTTCATATGATTCTCAATATATTCCACCCAGTACCTGAAACAGAAGTACCTGCTTATATTTTTATATTTTTATATAAGAAAAATATAAAAACATAGTTTATTGTACATAAGTTGATTAAAAACTTTGTAATTAGTTCTTTGAAAATAATTATTCGGATAGAACATAAGACATGAAAAAACATGTGATCCTAACATGGATAAATTGATAGAAAACAGTTTCCATTTGAAACTAAATAGTTCCTATTAATATTAAGAAAATACCATGGTTATTGTAAATAAAATCTTTGATAAATTTAGAAACAATTTCTAGTTAACATAATTACATCTTGGCAATTACATGATGACAAAAGTTACTAGAATTAAAATAAAAAGTTTATAACTTTTATAACTTTGGACCATAAAAATCTTTTCATTCCATCTCTATCATCTATCAGAAGGACTAAGTTGAATTTTGGCCACTTTCATCTGAAAACTTTTTGAAAAATAAGATAGATAGTTATAACAACTTAATAAAAACCAATTTCCATAATGTGATCAGGAAATTTGAAAAGATACCATCGATTAGAGATTCTCATCAGAACCTCATTAGTAATCTTAGCAAAGGTCCGAACAAGAAGAAAGATTAAAACATCAAGAATGTAACTTCAAAAGTTACAAAAAAGAAAGGAAGTAACATCAGGTCTTCGACTTGAAGAGAAAAGAATCAACATCAGGATTTATATGAAATTGTGTTAGAAGACACCATGAAGCTGGAATTATACTAATTAACTCCAAGAACATTAATTAGTAAAAATAATTAATTGTAAATAATTAATATTTTAAATAATAAATATTTTAACATTTTCATACTTTTTTATCCTTTAGATTTAAGTTTTTATGTGTTTTACAGAATATAAAAAACTTTACACATGTTACACTCTTTATTCTTTTTACTCTTTAGTTTGAAATTCCTGGCATACTTTATTTTTTTTTTTAACATTTCTTTTTCTCATATTTTTATTATTTGATTATTCGTTGAAAACGGAAAATATTTTATTTTTTTTTTTTGCCGCCTGGGTCCCATTATTATGTTAAATAAAAATTTTTAAATAAAAATCGAAAAACTTTTTATTTAATTTCATGCGACTTATTTTATTTTATTTTTATTTACAGAAAATCTATAAAAAACTAAAAAATTTAGTTAGAAATTTTTGTTTTGTTTTAATAATAAAAATGGACACATTCAGAATTACTTTACTTTTATTTTGCTTTTAACTTTAAAAATTAGCCTTACGCTATATTTATATTTTATTAATATTTTAATATTAAAATTTTCATTTTTTAATTACTCAGATTTTAATTTTAATTCATTAGCCTTATGCCCTATATAATCGGAATGGTTATAATAGAAAGAATCTTTTAATTTCATTATAATCAGAAATCTTTAATTTTAATTTAATTTTTAAGCTTTAATTATTATTTTATTCATTATATAAAAATTAACTTTTAATTAAAGTTTCAACAACAGTACCTGGATATTAGATTAAGCATTTCTACTTTTTGAAAACATAAAAGTATTAATGGACTTTTAAGTTTTAAAATTCAAATAATCAGAAACGTTTTTTTTTAAATATTTAACTTTGTAATTTTAATTATAAAGCTCCAATAACCCTAACCCAAATATTTAATCATTTTAACGAGTGAATAGGCGACCATAATAAACTAAAAATTTTCATATAACGTTAGAATGACCCATCCAAATCAGATTATAATTTAATTTTCCCTGTAAAATTTTTTTTACATAACTAACATAACCCACTGACCAATAAACATTGCTTTACATTCAACCAAGAAACCAGGCAACGAAATTTTCATATAAAAACTGTTAGCCTACACACTGTCATACAGTCCAGAAAATCCTTTCTTTTGACGTTGGTTTGTTTGATTAATGAATATCGGGGACGCCTGTAATTATTGTCGTACCGTCCAACAATAAAAAGGACAATGGATTACACTTTACATTTTTCTCATTACATATACAAATTACAAACATTGCTTTACTTCTTATATACTAATGCTTTCGCAAATCGCTTATTAATGCTTAGTAATATTTTCAAATTACTTTGTGTATAACTTCCAAATGTATTTTTGTTACGTGATTTGTTCATGTTTAATTAATCCTTAGGCATTTTAGTAGTTGTTTCTTTTATAAATGTGCCTTCGTGTAATTTTGTGAACCTAGTACTGTGAAGACAAATCTTTTGTACAACCTTTGACCATCTTACATTGTGATGTAAAACTTTTTCTTTTACTAACATTCGTGAAATCGATACAGAAGACCAATAGATTTAATTAATAACTTTAACTTCATTTCATGTTAATATCTAACAAATTTTTAATTAAGAATTAATTTATTAATTTATCTTGAATTTATCAGATTAAAATTTAATTTAAATTGAATGAAAATCAAATTTTAAAGTAGCTTTAACTTCAAAATTTTCAATGATCAAAATTTATATTTTAGTTTTTAATTTTTTCTGAATTAAGATGTTTAAGTGCAGTTTAATTTAGTCAATTCCTTGGAGCAGGGGATAATGTTGCAATAATTCAAATATTGAAATTAAAGACTTAAAATTTTATTTTAGTCAAATAAGCACTTAAAATCTTATTTGTTGTGGCTTCTGTTTCGACTGGCACCAACATGTCATAACATTTTGTAACTTGTTTATACATTGAGACTCTTTTTACCGCTTTCAGCTCAAACTCTTTCGCTTTATGAGCTATAAAATACATATCGATGCTTTCTCGTAAGATTCCCCGAAAGACCCCTATGAGAACCCTTATGAGAACCCCAAATCCAAATCCAAAGGAATGATTCATCTGCCATCCCCTAAGAAACCCCTTTTTAAGATACTCCCCCAAAGACAGAGAAAGACAGGGAAAGACAGAAAAGACAGAGAGAGACAGAGAGAAGTGGAGGGGGAAAGATTTGGAGATGGAGGTATTAGGATGTTTTATAAGAGCATTACCACCTTAGACCGCGATTAGTCGGGACAGATAAGACTTTGAGATAACAAGTTTTTAAACTTAGGAAATCAGTTAGCAGTTAGACATTAGATCAGGGAGGGTTGAAAAAACTTAGAGTCCCAACTAAAATTTAGATAGATCAGTGTCTTTTAAAAATGGGGAATTATATCTTTATAAATTAAAAGCAAAACATTTTTTCTTAATATACATTGAGTATATAAATATATGTATAATGAAACTATATATATATTGGTTATAATAATCAATTATGATTATCATTAATTTTTTCTTTATTTTTATTTTTAATAATAATGATTATAAAAGACAGGAAAGTTTCACAACAGCCGTCAAAATGTAAAAATTAGGCTGACTCGGATTTTTGTCGTGGAGCAGAGGTAAACCAATGTAACATTTAATTATTACAATTAAACTTAATTAATGATTAATTAATATTAATAATTTAATAAATTTTTGCCTAATTATGAAAAAAAACAATTATAATTAGTATTATGAACTCACAGATAATGACATCAAGTCAACTAATCTGAAAAAACTAATAATAAATAATAACCAATAACAATAACAATAACAAACAAAATAAACAGTGGCATCAAGATAATAATAATAATAATAATAATAATAATAATAAAATAATA
>JABUQX010066964.1:20000-22500 GCA_015478945.1 Trachelipus rathkii | reverse complement strand
TATTATTAATTAACTTTCTATTTTTATTTTTTAACTTAAAATAATATGATATGAATTTTCCCATCTCGAATGAGTTATAAATATTATAACGCGTTAATTCTATCCACAAATCATTAATCATCTTCTTTATTATCTTCTTTATTTTTTTATTTTTTTTTTAATGCCATTCATTTATTAATATATTTTTTATACATTTAATATTCAACAATTGATTGTTTAACTTAAGAACCAAGATTCATATTATCTTATTAGATTATTTTTCTTTACAAGAGAACCAGATTTATTTTATCTTATTTTGAGTTCTTTATTAAAGAACCAGATTCATATTATCTTATTTTGAGTCCTTTTCTTTACAAGACTTTTCCTCAATCTTCAACGTTTCTTCGTTTCTTCCCCCTTTTCAAGGCGGGATTTGAGGGCTTAGTTTTGCTCGAGTCTGAAGCATTAAGTCTGCATAGAAGATTTTGAAGAGATTCATTCTCTCACGTTTTTTTTTTTTCCTTATTATTATCGTCATTTTGCTCTTCTTGTTCTTCATATTCTTGCTCTTACTTTGATGTTGCTGTTGCTGTTGAAATTGTTGTTGTTGTTGTTGTTGTTCTTCTTCTTCTTCTTCTTCTTCTTCTTCTTCTTCTTCTTCTTCTTCTTCTTCTTCTTCTTCTTCTTCTTCTTCTTCTTCTTCTTCTTCTTCTTCTTCTTCTTCTTCTTCTTCTTCTTCTTCTTCTTCTTCTTCTTCTTCTTCTTTTCTTTCTTTCTCTTCTTCTTCTTCTTCTTTTTTTCTTCTTCTTCTTCTTGAGTACTCAGCATTTTATCGGACTCGAAGAAAGTCGCCGGGTGCTTTTAAAAACTACGTTTGATGTATGAAGCGTCTTTTTTTTTGGGGACGAGTGGGGATTGGGCCTGTAGTGATAGAGGCATACCGGGTTTTGTTGTATAACTCAGAAGGCCAACGCGGACGTCCAAACGTTCGAATCCCGGCTGACGAAAGAGTTAAAAATCTTCTGTGGACTCATTCTTTAATTTGACTGATACTCAGCACATTATGGCATGACGAACCAACCTGGTGTGCGTTTAAAAAACTAAGTTTGAAGCGTTCTTTTGTTCCTTGGGGGACGTGGCATGGCTAGTGGTTAGAGCATCCGGTTGTTGTTAACTCAGCAACGCGGAGTCCAACGTTCGAAATACGTCCAAAGTACGAAATGAATGAGTCACAGAAGATTTTACTCTTCGTTTATGGGATGAGAAAGGCCGGGTGCTTTTTAATTTTTTATAAAAAACTACGTTTGAAGCGTCTTTTTTGGGGACGTGGATGGCCTAGGGGTTAGAGCATCCGGTTATTGTTAACTCAGCAACCGCGGAGTCCAACCGTTCGAATCCTGCTGACGAGAGTAAATCTTCTGTGACTCATTCATTTTAAATGAATGAGACTCATTTATTTAAAATGAATGAGTCACAGAAGATTTACTCTTCGTCAGCGGGGATTCGAACGTTGGACTCCGCGTTGCTGAGTTAACAACAACCTGGATGCTCTAAACACCTAGGCATCCACGTACCCCAAAAAAGAACGCTCAAACGTAGTTTTTCTCTTAACACCAGCAACACCCGTGCGTAATATACCTCAAACAGTCCCACCCTACTCTAAGCTCGAGTACTCCGCAGCACTTCTATGGGAATGAAGGAGGAAAAAAAACCGGGGTGTCTTTTAAAAAAAACTACGTTTGAAGCAGTTCTGTTTTTTTGGGGACGTGGATGGCCTAGTGGTATTTAGAGCATCCGGTTGTTGTTAACTCATAGCAACGCGAGTTTCCCAACGTTTCGAATCCCGCTGACGAATGAGTTAGTAAAATTCTTCTGATGACTCAAACCAAATTAATACCAGAATTAAGAGGTAAGTCATACGACCAACGACTACGCGAAATTAGAGTATACATTCTTTTAGAAAACAAGAAGATGAGAGTGCTTCAACGTAACAATTTAAATTAACCTACTTGAATTTGTGAAAATATCGATTATGGGCAAATCTTTAGATATGATTTTAACGATGTGTGTAACACGAAAGTAAATGGGCATAAAACTTTGTCATATTAAACGATTTCAAACCCAAATATAGCAAGATTTTTCTTCACTTACGATGTAATTGAGAAGTGGAATAGTCTCTCTTTTGAAATAGTGAACAAGCGGCAACATCAATTTATTCAAGAAAAAGTTAGAAATAACCACTTTAAGGAAATTGTGTCTGTGAACTTATAACCGAATCTTACTTTTATTAAAACGATTTAGAATTAGATAAGGTGAATAAAACGAACTATTGAGATAATTTGATAAATGTGAAAGTACATCTTAATAATTGGGCGCCAAAACTTTCTTAAATTTGAACAGTTTTTTTATGTTTTTTACCCCTTAAGGCTAAATTACACGCAAATGGTTACCGCTGTCTAGCGCTATAAATCGGATAGTCGCATTTGATCAACCACGTATCAATCTTAATTTTGTAATAAAC
>JABUQX010066963.1:27500-31458 GCA_015478945.1 Trachelipus rathkii | reverse complement strand
TTTCATTACTTTAGTACATCAATATATACTTCGTTGACCACATGAGAATGCAGTGACGAGATTTCATTACTTTGTTCCCCCTTATGTCATTACTTAGACATCTGTATCTTAAACAGATTAGTTTTTAATATGATTTATTAATTATTATTATTATTACATAGTTATTATTGATTATGTATTATATTATATATTATATTATTATTATGATATTATTATTATTTTTATTATTATATCTATTATTAATTATTTATAATCAACTATATATGTATATGAACATAACAAATCTAACATACCCCACACACACACACCACCACATCACACACACACAACCTACACACACCACACACACACCTACACACCACACACATCTACCAATAATTATTGACACTTTACTTAATACATTAGCCCGGCAATCATCGTACTAACTCAAAACACACTTACTCATGATCACCAGTAAAGTACCTAGCACAGAGCGTACAAAACCGTAACCTATTCACCACTTTTTCAAGACATATCGTCGTAAACACCATTCATATGTTAATTTAACAATTCAGCACTATCCGACCAACTTACGTACGCATTTCGAAGTATCATTTCGGATTAACACTTAGGCACCAAAGTTATAACTAGCCACCGAGTTCCATAATAATGTTCTTGGCGCAACTATCCACATAACAATCTCTTTCAACCATTCAATTTATTAAAGCCTAACCATTAGCAAATAGTTTTAACCCCAACATAACATAAATAACAAAATTTATCCTGAGCATAAGCAATAAAAATAAGTCTTGAAGTAAAATCACAGAGTTAAACGCCTTAATCACCGTTTACGTGATTTTAAAGAGCAAATCAGCTAAATCAGTAAACTCAGAGGAGAGCGGGGTTTGGGACTCAGCCCGAAGGGCAGAAGGGCCCTTACCGCCTCTCCTTCGTGAGGATTATGAACCCGTTTTTAACACTCATTCTGGGTTCCTGCACGGGGTGATCCCCCCTCCCCCATCCTCAGGCGATTCACAATCCTCAGGAGGGGCGTAACCCCTTGATAAGGGTGTTTCTCATCGGCAAAAGGGTAATGGTATAAGGTTCGGTCCGGGGGGCACACTGTAAGCGGTTTTGCGGCAGGTAATATGTTGTGCTATTAGAAGTACTCTTGGTCTTTATGAAAAACTTTTTACATTCGTCATCGCCACGTTAGGGGTATGAGTCAAACCTCATCGCCGCAAGAACCACGCCCACCCACACCGTTCATCGTTATAGAATTACTAGACAAGCTGTGAAATTAACACTAGTTCGTTACGGTTAGAGTAAGAGAAATGACGAAGAAAGAAAGAGACAAAGAGAAATGATGAGTTTTGTAAAGATATTACACTGTGTTGGTTACTGACTGATCTGTGGTCTATAGAGGACCTAGAACGTGGGGTGAAGCTCTTAAGGTTAAGTTTTTGGTTGCATTGAAGTAACATCGTCTAGGGTTTGCCCAGACTTCGGGTCAGCTTGGAGCGAAATTTTGACTAATGTCTACGTTCTGATATCATTAGTTCCCCATAATGAGTATATACTCGCAGGGCGACGCAGTGACAACTTTGATGCAGATAGTGTCAATTCATATTCAAGATGCTGGAATCTTTGATAGGTTGGACACCTTTGTTAAGGGATTTGTTAGATAATACGTCTTTTCCTGTTGCTGATATGCGGGAAAAAAAGTGGGAACATATCGAGTATTGAATGACCTGTTAGCTACTTTACCTTTGATAAGATAGGGATATTTTCCAGGATGCTAGCCGGGCCCGCTTTACTTCAACATAGTACGGATCTATGTTAGGTTGCATTTGTACATTATATTCTTATTTCAGGTTAATGAATTATGTTTAGCTTTATGATTGCTAAAACTTTGTTGGCGTAAGCCATATATTCGATAGTTCAGTATAGTAAAAGAACTATATTTTTTATGTGTTATGTTTAATCCAAAATGATACGTCGAAATATGACTGCAATAATAGTTCAAATAGATCATAAGGAGGATGGGCAATGGGTAGGGGGGACTGCAGGGATTGGTGGTTTGATTTACTGATATTACTGATTTACTGCTTTAAAATCAGGAAACTATTACTCTTTACTGTGAATATTTTATTCAAAGAACTTATTTTGTTATCGTTGAGGAATAAAAATTCTGTAATTTTGTATGTTAGGTTAAAAACTGTGCTATGTTGCAAATTATTCGTTGGGGATTATGAGAAATTAGACAGAGTTATGATGAATTTTTGTTAAATATTACGACAGATTGATGCTAACAAAATTTGAGGCTACATTAGCATTATTTACGTTCGTTGTTATCAGTGTATATGATGATATAGACAGACGGGTTCATGCCTCAAATAATTTGTTAAATATTACGGTTCATGTAAAATTAACATTGATATGTAGAGATATGCTTGAAGAAGTGTGAATAGGTTACGTTTTGTTTAAGAAGTGTTAGTACTTTACTGTTGTTAAAGTGCGAAAGAGTTTGTTAATGTTAGTAGTTTATTCGTTCGTATGGTGTGTTAGGTTTGTTGTTTTTACATTAAATTCTTAGTTCAAGTTATGTTATGTTAGCTTCATTAATGTAAAAACTTTGTTACGTTAGCATATATTCGAATGGTTAGTATATAAAGAACTCGTATTTGTGCTATGTTTATCCGAAAATATGATTACTCGAAATATGACATTGAAATCAATAGATCAATAGACCTCAAAAGGTCCCATGGTGGAAAGGTACAGGAAGCTGGTAAATGTGATTACTGATTTTACTGATTTACTGATTTAAAATCAGCTAAACTATTACAATTTTATCCAATTTATATTTTTATTCAAAAGAAACTTATTTTATGTTATGTTTGGATAAAACTATTGTTATGTTTACAGTTATTGGTGGGGTCTGTATGATAATTAGACAAGGTTCTTATTTGCATAAATTTTTTGTAAATATTACTGTGTCAATGTAAATTAACGTAATATGTTAGAGATATGCTGGGAAAAAGTATGAATAGTTACGTCTTTATAGCAATGTTACGCCTACTTACTCGAGCTGTTAAGTTGGACTTTGTTTAAATGTTTACAGTTTATTAGTGCGTAAGTTGTGTTAGGTTTGTTGCCGTTGTACATTATTTTTCTTAGTTCATATGATGCTAGTAAGCTTTTATAAATGTGAAAACATGTATGTTAGCATATATTCGCTTGGTTAGTATATAAAAACTCATTTTGTGCTATTTTTATCCGAAAATGATACTCGAAAATGCGACGTAAATCAATAGTGTTAAAGTAAAATTAACAACGTTAATATGGTAGAGATATCATTGAAAAAGTGTGTAATAGGTACATTTGTACGCTGTGACTAGGTACTTTACTTGTGGGTTACGTATGGCGAACTTTTGTGTTAATCGTGTAGTAGTTATATTTCGTGCGTAGGTGTGTTTAGGTTTTGTCATTGTACAATATATTCTTAATTCTGGTAATTACCCATTATAGCTTTATTAATGTGTGAAAACAATGTTAACGCTTAGATTTATTCGGTTGGTTCAGTATACCTAAAGAACTTATTTTTTTTACGTATCGTCTATGTGAAAATTGACTACTCGATATGTGAACACTGAATCATTAGATCCAACTAGGTCATGAAAAGGTCGATGACGGATAGGTAGGAGGGGCGGGTGAGGGGACGTTTGGTTTGATTTACTGATTTACTGAATAACTGCTTTAAATTCGGTAAACTATTACCATTTTACTAGATATTTTAGTCAAAGAACTTATTTTTATCTATGTTTGGTTAAAACTTTGTTAATTTTATGTGTTATGTTGGATAAAACTTTGTTATGTTTGCAATTTATTTTTGATTATTATGATTAGTTTAGGAAGGTGATGATACATTTTTGTTAAATATTACTTTGATTAATGTAAAAAACTTTGTTACGTTAGCATA
>JABUQX010066963.1:0-22500 GCA_015478945.1 Trachelipus rathkii | reverse complement strand
TATATACTATAAATATATTATATATATAAAATATATATATATATATATATATATCATTAAATATATACTATATATAATACTATATATATATATATATATATATACTATTATATATTATATATGATATATAATTAGTTATACTACTATATCTATAATATATTCTTGGATACTCATCACAGATATATTATAGTTCAATATATATTCATAAATACAGCTATATCTATATATACCTATATAAATATATGCACTATATATTAAACATCAGCTATACTATTAATAAACTCATTACTATATATATAAAACCTAAGCCATGACATCGTAACTGATATAATCTAATAATATAGCATAATAGTCTACACTCGTATTACTGATACTATGAAACTAGAGCTAGTATTACCCCGATCACTACTAATATCCGAAGATTGATACGTCACGAATACATACGATAATACTATCATACAAACTAAGCATCTAACTATTTACACTTGCTAATTACGATATATCCATTCCGCTACTTAAGCCCGCACTAACTACCTAAATTTATACTTCAACTGATGCTTCACGTCTCCACGTAATTCCAACCGCATACAAATAGACACAACTCTACTACACTTCATATCAATATATTAAAACTATTTTTTCTTAGTTTTTACTAAAAATATATGCATTGTTAGTCAGGGGGTAATAAATATTCCCAACGTTTTTACAAGAATTTTTAATTATTCTAACTTCAATTTTTCTTTTTAATGAAATATTTGAAACATAATTAATACATAAGTTTATTCATTCAAACATAAATGCTTTGAAGACTCTCCGTAATTGTATGAAAACTCGAATCTGAAATTAACAATACTACCACTGAGGGGAAGATCATTGTTACATTCTTATATTAGACATAATTAAGCGGCATTTCTACTATCCCTAAAAAATATATATATATATATATATATATATATATATATATATATAATATATACTTACTATATACCTTATACATATGTATGATATTTGGCCGAAAAAAGACTTATATATTATATATATTATATTATATTATATATATACTATATAATATAACTATATATATATTATATATATATATAACTACTATATAATATAAAAAAATATTAATACTATAAATTTTATGAATATATAATATAATATAATAATTATATTATATATATATAAGATATATTATATATAATATATATATATATTATAATAATATATATATATTATATATTAAATATATATATAATATAGTATATATAATACAATATATAAACATATATATATATATAATATATATATATATATATATATATACTATAGATATATATATACTTATATATATATATATATATATACTATATATATATTAATATATATATATATATATATATATATATATATATTGATAGAGGAGAATCAACCTATTGACCTTTTTATCTAAAATAAATTTTTAAATTTTTAATTTATTATCAATCGATAAGTTAAATATTAAAAATTATGTAAAATTTATAGGGAAATAGATGTTTTTAAGTTGTAATTCGAAAAATATACTAAACTACTTTGTAGGCTGTTAGTTTACTTTGCATTAAGAAATTTCTCCCGCTTAGTGCAATATACTCTGAGTGATAATAACTGATTCTAGTCTTTGCCTGAAATTTGTGACTGTCGTAAGATGTCCGTTTCCTTTAAAAGTATCGAAATGCAGTTTTGTTAAATTGAAAATATATTGAGGAATTATTAGCCTATTTAACAATTACAAGGTTTTCAAACTAAATTAAAGATGTGTCACATAAAAATTGTGTTCTTGTTAAGAAAATATGTTCAATTGATATAGAAAAAAGGACAAAATTCCATGTTCAAATGTCCCGAAATCGTAATTGCTGTTACGAATCTGCCCCTAGCGTTTTTTTTTAAATATTATTAAAATTCGTTACTTATCATTTGTTAATATATTTCTTAGCGAATGTTCCCGTCGTCAGTGTGTTAAGTTCACTAAATTAAGTAACAAGTGTAGTAGAATAGATTACAATAAGTTTTTGATAGTGAGTGTTTGTTAATATGGTGAATTTTGAATTCAAAACATAAACTCAGAAAGAAAATAAAGTAAATTGGTGAGTCCGTATTTGGAAGATAGAATATAAAAAAGGACGTTTAGTACAAGGACAGTGAATTGTGGAAGGTATTGAAAGAGGTTATAAGAAATGTTTTTAGTGGCAGTTTAAAGTAAAGTAAAGTTTAAGTAAAACTTTACCTAAAATTCTTGAAGATTATGTAGCCCCTGGCACAACTGTAATTACAGATGAACGGAGGGGATATAGAAATTTGAATGAGTTGGTCCTAATTCACCTAAAAGTGAATCATTCGTTACATTTCGCAGATCCCGAAACTATAGTCCATACAAACACAATAGAGAGTGAGCTGGGAAAAATTGAAAGTAAACTTGCAAGAGCAGGACTTTATAGGAATCATTTCCTTTCTTATTTATGCACGTACCTTTGGAAGAAGGAAGTTGAAGGCGACAAAGTAAAAAAAAATTCGAAGCCATTGTCAGACAGCAGAAGTAAAGGTAATTTATTTATTTTACTAATTTTTTTTTTATCTAAAGAATAACCCAAGGGTAAATCGCAGAGATGGCAGTTGTCGGGGTCTCCGGAGTTCCTGGAACGACAGGGTTAGGACATATTTCCCCTTCCAAGGAGCGCGTTCTCCGGAACAACCCGCCTCTTTGGTATTTTGAGGGTGTCACGAGTGTGTCTTCCGGCCCCTCCCCTTACCACGGTAGTGGAAAACGGTTCTACCCTCTGTTCCCGTCGGCTCGAGCCCCCTACCTTGCCGTGTAATACCTTTACAAATTTTAGTATATATATTATGATATATAATATATATACATATTATATATATATATAGGTAATATATATATATAGTATATATATATATCTATAATATATCTATACTATATATATAAATTAATTAGTTTTTTTAAAATTTTAATGTACTTATTTTTTATTAATTTTTCAATTTTTATATTATCTATTATATATATATATTATATATATATATATATATATAATTACCTATTATCAACTATATATACTATTATACTAATATTACGTATACTTATATAATTATTATATATAGTAACTAATATATATAATACTATATATATTCGTATAGATATATATATATATATAATAGTATTTATATATATCATATATTATTTATAGTATATATATAACCTCTTATAATACCTACTATAATAGTAACTATATATCTTATAATAGTATTAACTGTATATAATCGATATATATACTATATACTATACTTATATTGCTCATATATAGTACAACTATACATATCTATATTAAGTAGGTATATTACTATAATTATTATATATACTATTATATATATATATATAATATATCATATATATATTTTATATATACTATATATTATTATATAATATTATTTATATTATATATTATATTCTAATTATATTACTATTTATTATATAGTATACTTCTACTATTATATAATTTATTTATAATATATATACTATATACATATATATATATACTATATATTATATATATTATATATATATATATATATATTATATATATAACCTATATATATATATATACAATATATATAGCGCTACTATATTATGCATATACATATATAATATATATAACCTATATATATATATATTAATTTGTAAAGGTATTACACGGCCAAAGTATATATGTAGTTATACTAGTTATATATACTTATATAATATTATACATACAGTCTACTACAAGTATATATCATATCATTATACTACGTATATATACGTATATATATATATATATATATATATATTACATTATCTATATATATAACTCCCTACACTAACAAACCAAAATCCGCTAAACTAGAATATTCTATTTACTAGTCCATGGAGGATACCCTGTAGCGTATTTTTTTTTTTCGGGTAACGAGTACCGTTGAAAGGTCCAATTAAAAGTAGATCTTGTGTCCATACATTTTCTATATATAGATAACTTACATACTGTATACTATTATACCTATATTATATATATAGTAAATATATATATATAGTATATTACTACTACACTATATATATATACATATATGATAACTCATAATAGTATATATATATATAGTAGTATATATATATATATACTAATAATAGCTAGTATATATATATATTATTATCGGCCCTGTTATCGTTAAGACTCCGGTCAGGATTTTGATTTTCTTCTCCTTGTTTTTTTCTTAACATATTGCATAGCTATTATGATGATTAACAGATGAATTTCATGGGTGAGACGATGCGATCATGATTCAATATAGTCTCGTATAATCATTTTACCAACTATTTATGAAAAGTCACATTTTATACTCAATAAAATTTTAAAAAATGCAAAATTATCTCGACAAACAGTACGGAACTTACAGGAAAAACGAACTCAACATATTTGAACCATCACGCGTATAAAATATACAAAAAATGTAAAAAAAAAAAATTCATAAATGATAAATATTCTCGAAAAGTAATACACTTACAGAAAAACCAATTACATATTGAAATCAGCCTGTTTAAAGCTGTATTTACAAAAATGTCTAAAAAGATAAAATAAAAATAAAAAAAAAAATTAGGCGGCTCGAGCCTAGATGGGGGATAAGAGCCGGGCGGATCCGTGTTTCCATACACCCGTAGGGAAGGGCGAGGAAGCCCCGAGACAGCCTAAAATTTACCAAAGAGCGCGCGGGTTCCGGAGACCCTCCCGGAGTGGGGGAAATAGTCCTACTCCTGCTTGTTCCTCCGCGAAAGGCCGAGAGACCCCACTCCTGCCCATCTTTTCGCGCTGGTTTACCCTTGGGTTACTTCTCATTAGTTACAAACTAAGCAAAAAATCTTTTCTTAAACTGACGGCAGCGTCGTAAACGTAACTGGTGCCTATATATTTTTGGATAATCCATTGTCCGTCACCCCTTAAATGACTGTAGGATCATTTTATACGTCAGATAAATATAAAAAACAAAACAAAAAAAAATCAATAGAATTTGACGGAGTCGTAAAACATATATATATATATATATATATATATATATATATTATATATATATTATATATAATATATATATACTAATATATATATATATATATAAATATATTATATATATATATATATCATATAGTATAGTATATATATATTATATATATATATAAGTATGCAGTATTCACCAAACTGCCATTTTTTTTTTTTGGATTTTGTTTTTTTTTTTTGAGGGGAGGAAATTTTGCACTTTAGTTTAGTCTGCAAGTAATTAGCCACATATAAAAACGTTCGTTACACTAAATCCTTTCTAAAAATATGAAAATTACTTTTTCAATATTGGGTTCGGAAACATGTCGCCATTAAATTAAATTAATAGATTTAAATTTGTTTAAGAAAAATGCGTTAATTACTTCGTTAATAAAATTACTTGATAGAACACATTTACGGAGAAGGGATAATAATTGATGGCGGGAATCGAGACAAAGAACTCAATCAAAATGGCATGATTTGATTTAACTTTAATTGCGATAATTTTTTTCAATTTAATTTCCCAAAACACGTACGTACATTCCAATCTCATTCTTTTTTCTCTTTTAGTGTTAAAGATGAATTAACTCCAAGGAGAAGAATTTTGAACACTGGAGATTAGTTTCAAATTTTTATTTTTTTATTTATTTTTTAAGGCATAGTGGATAAGATTTTGCATATATAAGATGAAGAGTATGATTTATTATATATATTACTCTCATAAAATATATATATATATAGTATAATATATATATATATATATATAAATATATATATATATATAAATATATATTATAATATATATATATATATACTAATATATATAGTATAATATATATATAATATATATTAGGGATGCTACCGTAATCTCCGGCTCACGGTCTATCCTGACTTGCCGAGTAGAGCTCTCAGGCCTATATATAATATATACTCCATGAGCCTCGGCCGGAACCTAACTTAGTACTTCATATCTGATGACTAGTCTACCTAAAGCCGGAGTAAGACCTATATAATATTATTTGAAAGTTAAGTATTTAGATATAATATAAAATATATACATATATCATTATGTATAATAATAATAATAGACATGTAATATATATATATAGAATTATTTTATATGAAAACCAATTACATACATAAAATAAAGAGTATTATATATAAATATAAAATTATGTTTTTAAAATTTATTTGATTGTAGAATATTATTATCATATATGGAAACCCCAAACTATATATAATAACTATATATATATATATATATATATATATAATCTATTAATATTATAATATATAATAATATTATAGTATATAGACCATATATGACTAAAGGGAGGAAAGAATTTACTAATATTTATGATATAACAACAATAAGTGAGTCTATTGATATTATCAAATAATAGACACCCCTAACTAAATATAATATACACATGATATATATTTATATAAACCTATAACTCCATCATCCCCTAAAACCAAAAACATCGCGCTTTTAATAAAACTTAAGGAATAACACATCCACATCTACACGTTATGGACCTACACTAAGGTCTATAAATACAATATGAGTAAACACGCAAAACATATATTTAATCATAATATCCCATACGCACTATCCTAACCAGACACAGCTTCAAAGACACACAAAAACTATCCCACACTATCAACTACATACAATACTAACCTTAATCCACTAGACTACATAGTGAGCTATATCATAGAAGTCTTGGTTATCCTTGTAAGCTATTACCACAACTACTAAACAAAAATAATAAATTATCAAAGGAAAAAACAAATAAATATACTAATAGTATAAAAACATCTATTTATTTCTGACAATATAATTAAGATACATGCATGAGGAAACATAAAGAATTCTCTCCATTCAGTATCATTTATCTAGGTAATAGTATGATATAGGGAGTCACAATCGACCGCCGATAGAACTCTCTAGGACCTACTACCCACAAATGCCATTAACTAACCTTCGATAAGAACACACTATATATCTTTATATAATCCCCTCCATCTTACCGCTGCCCTTTCTACTAGCGAAACGTACTTCAGAACCTAATCCCCCCTCCCTCACTAATAAATTAATTCATCTTTCCAAAGGACACATTCATACACCACTTTACGCAGCACTAAATATCACTCTACAACCGCCAACATCCAAATCCATCATTTCAAATAACTCCAGCCACCCCCCCCGAAATTATCGTATATCAAACATATATATATAATAGATATATAGATAATATATAATAATATATATATATATATATATATATATAATATTATATATATAATAATTATTATATATATATATATTTTATATAATATATAAAGTAGCAATATATCATATGTACCAGCTGTATCCATACGATTATAGAGTATCTACATAATTCTAATATTGTTTATGAGAATATTGTAAATAAATTTATATTGTAAACACAATAAGTCAGTGAAAGGAAAGTTAAAAAGCTTATGCATTGCTATTTGTTTAGGTAACCATTCTCTAATATATTTATAAATTTCAATAATTGCATTTATAATATGTAAATTATGATGAAAAATCTACAAAACAGTATACTGATAATCATCTAGATGTTGAGAGAAAGACTGAAATACCTTTACGGAGTATAAAATATTTTACTATACCTGACTAATGTAGTAACTAATATCATTTCCTATCCTAACCCTATAATACACTATTGAGAAGGGTCTCAAAATAATTACTAACCACTGTGAAAGACTAAAAAGACAACTGATGAGTAATTCTCATCGAACAATTCAAATGTACAAAGTTTAATAGACAATATACAGAGCGAGTTACATGGTATTAAAAGATATATGTTAACGATACGTTTAATATCACTGTTCCCACCATAGTCCAGCAGAGTCGGACAGCTGATAAAAGCGCAAGCATACCACCATAGTAAGGTTCGCCAATATCGAGAAAATAGTAGGGTGCCTTTTGTCAGCAGTCGACATTACATATTTTCCTCAATTCCGATTTCCCAAGTTTTCAGGTAACATAGTAATTTTCTTTTCTCATATGTCATTGTTGAGTTCAGATTAAACTTTGTCCTTGAGCGCTCACGGCTGTCATTCTCCATTCACTAACGATAGTAGAGCTCTCTTATTTGTCACCTTGTATATTCTCGTCGCAACGCGGCTTAGGATACTATCAATCCAACACTCCCGTCTTCTTCCGAAATCCTATTGTATGTATCGATAATTGCCTTCATCTGATTGCTTCTGACGGCGTGAGCTCTACCATCGCCGATGGTGTAGCATGCAGTTAGAGAATGTCTACCATCTTCTCTGAGAAAAGTAAATCACGTCGTTTATCAGCACCAAGAAACATGTTCTCGTCAATTCTCTGATATACAGACCTACTTCTCCATTTGCAATTAGCATTAGCTAGTGTGATTTATCTTATGTGAACTGAGTCTCCTGTCACCTCCATCGACAGACTCTATCTGTCTATAAACCAGGAATCTAAATAGGCTCCTAAATATGAGTACCTTATATCTTTCATATAATCACACCACTCACATCTTAGTAATATACCAACGCTGGTATTATGGCTTCTTTAAATGGTGTTTGCAGCATGTTAAGTATGGGAGATTTCATATCAGTGGACCCCAGTAGTATTTCTTGAGGTACAAAAAATATAATCTGAAGACGGAGTAAGTAATCGGTAAGCCATTTTAATTATAATAAGGTGAGTTCCTTAGAATCAGTCGCTGCAAAGAACAATATTTGTGTGAAAACCCTGCATGCGTTACTGACCTATCTAATTTAGGCCACGTTGTACCCTACTCTCACATGAAGTGATATCTATCCACGGGTTCTTGAATCTCTTTCATTGAGAGCATGGAGTTGTTTTAGGGAAACATTTAAATTTCTCTAACATAAACGCTTTCAACGAATTGCTGCAATGAGAGCCTGGCTTATACTTCCGACATGTGTGGTCTCGTAACGCGTTCGTCACGAGTATTTTAGAGTTTCTGTGGCATCAAATATTGTTTGAATGCGGGTGAATCGAGATGAGCAGTTCCGATGTAACCACTGACTACTAGCCATTGCCGAAAATCTGAGCGTAGTCGATCGATCCATCGCCTTTCATAAATCGTACATGCTTCACACGTATAGGGGTGTAGCACACACACTCGTATCACTATTATAAATCTTCCTCTATCGGTGCAATGGTACTGGCATGTCACAGAGTCTATGGATGAGGTTTTACTACAGTAAATCTTCCACTTAACAGAACCGTACTTTTGACCACTTCACAGTGGCTTGTCACCAGTGTTGTTCCTATGATGCCCTGTCCAATAGTCAGCTTCCTAAGAACCAAACGCCATTTCTCTCTTACAATAGCATAATGTGATGTGCTCACTTCGTATCATCTCTGTTACATCATACGTTACACCTGAAAGAAAACAAAAAGAGCAGTAATATGCGTTGATAATCATGATTTTTTGAACATCCTCGTATATTATATATGATAATTATTATCAGTATTATAAACTATATATAAATATAGCATCATGAGTGATATTACTTACTAGCTATTTATAGTATATATAATGAATAAAAACATAGTAACTCTAAACACATTTATTCTTTAGTGCTAACGTTTCCGGAACTAAAACTTATGTAATATGTTTGGTATATGTCATAATAAAGGACATGTATACAAACTAGAATAATTTTTCTTTTTTTATATAATCAAGAAATGTTTGATTTTGGTGGTTTTTGTAGTACTATATATTTTCTGCAGATAATGTGAAGATAGTACACTGAAACTATAACTAGATTATATAAATTGTAAATGATATACACTATAAATCTTCATAATTATATATTGAATAAAACATCACAAGAATACACAATAAAAGTACATAGAAGAATCTATAACGATATAAGGCTTTCTATATTAGAATAATACAATGACTATCGAAGAGAGTCGCTAAACACTCTGGACTTCTGCTTCATAGACACTAAGCGAGAGTAAAATGATTACAGATTCATTGCATGTGAATTAGTTTATAATTTATCAGGGGTTGCCAAGGTCTATTGGGACCTCTCAGGACTGAGCTCCCCGGAATTTTGCAAACCACCTTCCTCCTATATAAGAATGTACATAAAAATTACGAATACTCCAGCCGAATTGTGGACAACCTGATAAACTATTTAAATGTAAGCTATAGTTGCCTTGCTCTATAACGGTGATTTCGAGGTCTGCTTTTTTTATCTGTGATCATCGCAATTCATTCGTTCAGGAATTTCCAAATTATCATCAAAAACCTATGAGTTATGGGAGAGCATTGTCTTCACACTATCGACAACTATCTCATACATTATGTTATTTCCAAAAATTATATCCTGTCCAAATCAACATATCCATATAATAGTGGATATTCTTTCGACATGAAGATGGCATATGAAAATATGCAATATCAACTGCAAAAATGCTCACATGGAGCACATATGGTGATTTGACAAGTCCTCCAGTATTCCGCTTGAACACCACTCTCTTGGAATTATAGAACTGATGAAAATAGAGATTCACATGGGTTAATTTTTTTACTCGGCACAGCCGAAACTGGATGAAATATTTCAGTCAGGGATCAATGTAAGCTGTCGGGAGGTTGCAGCACTTTTATCCTTAAGATATGAACTCCTACCTGATTTAATATCTTGCAGTTTATTCTGGATCCTATTCCTGTGGTGTACACATTATAGTTTAATATTCCAAAATATTTCATTGGTAAATGCTACTAAAAAACTCTCTTTCAGGTATACAATATCAAAATTTTAATTTTGGAAGCAACAAATGCTTCAAATGCACGCAGTATCCCAAGTAGCTAAAAAGGTAATAGTGTGTGTACTATAATATCCTGAACCTTCTGTTGGATGTTCCTCTTGATTAGTAAGTATTCCTGAGTAGCGCACAAAGTACCACTCAGGCCTATACTATTATCGCTTACGTTAAGGTCTTTTAAATCAATCCCACACTAGAGAAGACATAATATCCATAATGAAAATTAATTACAGATCTTCTTAATATTTGATTAATAAATCTGTTTAAAAAATAACAATAATTAATAAGAGTATAGATAAAACGATATAAAATTTGATGAGTTGATTTGAGTACGGATAAATCTTGTATATCAAAAATTATACCACTTCTAAAAAATTTTGTTTGTATTTTTTTCAATAAACATAAAAAATTGATTTTTATTTTCATTTTTTCTTGATAACAATTCGATTTTGAAAAGATTTAAGTTATTGCAGAACAAATAAACATTTTATTACATTAATAATAATGTTTATGTATGTGAATAAGAATATTATTTTTAAATTTCCAACTATATATTTTTGGTAGGAAAATTTGTATTCCAGTATAAGCAATCCGAAACTACTGATATATATACAATAAGATAACAAAGTAGGTAATAAATTTGGTGACTTGTGCCTACGAATACATATAAGCTGACAGAATTTCCTCAATGTTCCACTTGATACTGAAAAAATTTAAATATATCGCAATTATATCATTTAAAAAGAAAAAAAAGTGGGTTTAAATTATGACATTTGCTGAGATTTAAACTACATAAAAAATTCTGAATATATAAGTAACGTATTAATGCTAGTGTTTGACGGATAAATAACACATACTTATAGTTCTCTACGGGCGGAGACTCTCCTATGCCAAGTATATATAAGTATTCACTATCTACTAAAAAAATTCCGCAGCGTCATGGCGCTATGATATCAAAAATGAGCTCTAAACACACGGCGTTTGAAAAAATGAAATTCTGAAAGAATGACTACACAGACACAGAAAAAAAACACTCTACAATGACGAGACGCTATCTTAGAGGCAATATATAACTACAGTTTTAGTGTTATATGATCAAAATCGACTGAAAATTTACACCTAATTTATGATCTTAATTATTATGTAGTGAGATAGGGATATAGGTACTCAGCTCACATATCCAATAATATTGGATCTACCGCCTTAAATATTACAATTGAACAGTAAAACTACTCAAGAGTACAATCAATAAATCTAAGTAACTTTGTCAGATTACACCAACTACGAAAAGTTTTTAAAAAGTTTTAATAAAATAATCATAAATAAAATTAATAAAAACATCTTTTGGTACTAACTGTAATTTTTTTAGACTAATTTTACAAGAACTGATTCAACCGCCCTAAAACTTTTTTGATGACTTACAAACATCACCTACCGTATCGTCTCTAGGTCTCCAAAGTACACTTTAGAATTTTTCTGTTTTTGCTTTAGATCCAACTCCAAAACATTTAATTTGCAGCAAAACCATTTTTTTATTCCACGGCTATGCCATCGGTTCAAGCAAATATTTTTTTATCCTATGACAACATTCAAAATATTTATAGCTTCGGCTTCGGCTTCGGCTTCGGGCTCGGCTTCGGCTTCGGCTTCGGCTTCGCTTTCGCGCTTCGTACGTCGGGTCGGCTTCGGCTCTGCCCCAGCATAACCTTATATTGTATTCTCGGGTCTCCGGTCCGGTCCGGGTCCGTCCGGCTCCGGCGCTCCGGCCTGCCTGGCACTGTTCATGCCCTTCTCTAGATTAAAATCGGATCTCTATTTTATTCATATATTATTCACATTACTTTTCTTATCTCAGACTCTGTTTCCTTTTATTCTTCATAAGAGGCACGTAAAGAAGAGAAAGAGTAAGAAAAATAATTCGGAATTGATTGCCATTATAGCTCTTGCCTATTATTATTTTCAACACCCTGATCCCATGCCTCCTTTTACCACCTTCACTTTAACTAAACAGCCAAATAAAAATCATCAGAAAATGAAAATATTAAAGCTTATTTTAAGCATTATTTTTGTGCAGTTTATGATAATGCTAATAAATAATTTCTTTAACATTTTTTTCCTTTACCTTTTTCTCATGTAAAGTAATTCAGTTTAAGTGTTGAAAGAGTTTAGAGAATGCTGTTGCTATTTACTGAGCCACGAATACAATACATTTATAGATTAGCAGCTGCATTTCCTTATAGATTACAAATTAAAAAAATATTGGCAAGTTAAAAGTGAATATAGAAGCGTATAATATATAATATTATATATTTAATATATATATAATTATATATATATATAATATTATATATATATATATATATATATATAATATATATATATATATATTATATATATATATAATATATATATATAATATATATTATATATATATATATATTTATATATATATATATAGTATGTCTACGCTCATTATAGTTTATGAATACGATATAATATATATATATATAAATTATTTATATATTATATATAGGTTAAATATATATAGTTATGTAGCTTTAGGTATATAGAGAGGTGAGAGTGAGTGTAATCTATAAGAGCATATATGATATATACCTGGTATATAAATATAGAACCGAAAATAGTAGCTGACTCGCTAAATGAGGGCATAAAAAAATATGCCTTATAGGCCTCACACATTGTAGTCAGGAAATTTCAGCAGAAGAATTTTTTTTTTTCCACCTCACAATACGTTTACCAAATTTCCTTGTTCACAATGTAATCAAGCATACATCGGAGAAACTATCGACTTCACCCGTAGAAGAGACCAACATAAACACGATCTAAAAACAGAAAACCTAAACTCTGCCCTTACCATCCACAGATCCACCCCGACAACCACTTCTATAAATTGCTGACCACATCGACACCCATTATTAACAATTTGAAAACATACCCACCATGAGAAAACTCTCCGAGCTCATTTGCATTACCCAAACACCAATAATTTTAACAAAGTAAAGGGGGACTAAAAACAATCTATTAAGAGGAGACTTCATAACTAGACCCCCTACTTTTTGAAGGCAAAATCAAAATTTATCACATTTTATATTTTATTATCTAGAATCTAGAAAACCATTTCTTGAAACATTCATGGTGTACCTATTTTTGAAATTCTAAATGTTTTTTGAATTACAGGAGAATTTAATTTAGAGAGTGTCGAACTAAAAAATTCATTTCCAGTCAAAATTGCAATTCCAGAGTATTTAACAAAATGTTATTATTTTTAATAAAAGACATTTTTGTTTTTGATTTTTTGTTTGCCGACCATTTCCTAACCAAGGCCCCAGCTTTTACCTCGGTAAAATAGGTGAAGGTCGAAATTTTTTTTAGGTAAAAAAATTGTACCAAAAAGAAGTACCTGATCAATTTTCACACATCATGTGAAGAACCTTAGCGAAACAGGGACCGAGCCGGAGCCGAAGCTGGAGCCGGAGTCGGTAGTCGGAAGCCGGAAGCCTTGAGCCGGATTCTGGTAAATTTTTTGTCAATAAATATTCTTTAGGTGAAAAAATAATTACCAAAAGAAGTCTGGAAAATTTGTCAAAATAGTGTAGATAACCTTACCGGAGGCCGGATTCCGAGAGCCGGAAGCCTAGAGGCCGGTGGCAGAGCCGGAGCCGGAGCCCTGGTTTTAATGTTATTTTCAAAAAGTATTTTATAGGTGAAAACATACCAGACATCCAAAACAAAACAATCTCTATGGCACAATTTCCAATAGTGTAAAAACCTTTAGCCGGACCGGAGCCGGAGCCGCAGTCTGAGAGCGGACAAGTACGGATTCTGCGCATAAATTTTTTCAAAAAATTTTTTAGGAAAAAAGAAATATATGTACAAAAAATCGCTCGCGGCAATTTCAGAAATATAGCAGAAACCTTAGTCGGACCGGAGGCCGAGCCGAAAGCTGGAGCCTGAAGCCGGCGAGCCGGAGACGCCCGGAGTCGGAGATGGAGCGTGATCCTGTTGCACATTTTTTTATCAAGAAATCTTTTAAATCTAGGTATAAAAAAAAATGGAATTCAATTGTTCATATGGTGCAAGAAACCTTAGTCGGCAGCACGAAGCCGGTAGCGGAGCCGAAGCCGGATCCCGGACTCTTGGGTATAAATTTTTTTCATGTATAAACATTTTTTTTATGTATAAAATATATATTTAATCCAACAAATACAAGCATATACAAAAATAGCAAAGTAAGTGCAAAATTGGAAATGCAGTCGGATCCGGATCCGAGCCGGAGCCGGAGCCGGACCGGAGCCGGAGCGAGCCGAACCGGATGCTTCAATATAAATTTTTTTTCAAACAATTTATTTTTAAGTGAAAAAATGATCATTACCAAAGAAAGGGAGCCTGACAAATTCCAGAAAGTGCAGAAACCCCCTCTATGTCGGAGAGCGGACCGGAGCCGGGGAGGCTGGATAAAATTTCTCAACAAAATATTTTTTCTTAGCGGGAAAAACTACTATTACGACAGACATGCCCTGCGATCATCTCCAATAGCGCCAGGAGTCTTAGTCCTTGCCCGAGTTGGAGCCGGAGCCGCGCCAGAGTCGGGGAAAAAAAATATCATCGCAAGGTCCCTAGTCGACAATTCACTCGCTCAAAAATTTTTTTTTTTTTTTACTAGAAAAGTTGTCGTTCAGCGCGATCCAATCACCACACTAGTGCATAGTACATATCCTTAGTCGGAGGCCGGCTGCCCGGAGCTCGGACGGTCCCGGGTTAGCGAGCCAGCAGCATCTCAGCAGCGGATCTTTATATCATTCATCAAGATCTTTATAAACATTATTCTCTGTAACGTACTAGTATATAAATTCTCTCCAATAAAGCACATAGATGCTTCGCAACACACTTCATCAAACTCAATGCATAAACTTCTATAGTCACTGATATGCTCGCGTAGACCGTGACACGCCGGCTCTTTCACAGCCACACAGACGAGCTCATTCGAGATATTCGAATTCTATTCCTCAAGTAAAATTATTAGTTCTGTTCGACACCAATGAGCATATTATAGCACACAGCGAGGAGTCTGTCCTATATCACATTTTGCAAACACTAGTTGCACTAAACGGAGCTGGAGAACTAGACGCCGGATACCTCTAACCGAGAGCGCATTTCGAGCCGGAAGTCCCAAGACTCATGCTACCATACTAAAAATAGTATATTTTACTACATTCTAGTGGTCCGGGTAGTAACAACTAAATTATCCCTCATGGTTAAAGACTCAGTATAAGTAGCACTACAAGACATTTAGTCCACTTTACATTACTACCAAACAGATTTTATATTATGCTAACCAGCCTAACCTATCCTGCTCATTCAATCAAACTTATCCTACTACCATCACTTACTGTAATTCATCCTCATTCCCTATTACTCATTCACATAAACTACTCCTCAAATATTTATAACTATCAGACAACTATTAGCTCCAGCTTGCCATATATTCATCATCTATACCATAATACTATATTTCTACACTACACATAACCATATACTTCATACTACTTATCTACGTTTATACTATACACTAAAAACCCCTCATCCTAATATATAAATTTACAATACTACCTAGCCTAAAATACTCTATCCATCACAATCACTCTACAAACATCTACTTCAGACTCGCCACACTCAGTAACTATAATCATACTCAGTGACATATATTATCAATAGGTATAATGAGTGCATCCCCTACCACTACTCATCACCTATTCTCTCATCATAATCTACACCATATTCACAATGATACCAATATACCAACTACCTCGTAATTAACTTACATTAATACCCTCATCCATTAGATACATCAATATTGAATAACCAAGTAAGTATATACTAATATAACACAACCCTGTTCACAACTACCTAGCTTATTAATCCTATAAACCATAATCACCATTGATACACCATTATATTCTATACACACGCTATATATCTCATAAGATACATACTAATAGCTTATTGATTCCATATTTCATAGAAAGTTATATATATATATATACCTACCAAATCACATACATTCAATAATAATATATCACTATAAATATACTCTGCCATAATAGTCATTATACTTACCTATAATTAATCTCTATTCATACGTCGCAGTATAGATACTCCTCCCCACTCTTATTCCCTTATCATAATATATTCTTCTCATCCCTCATTTCCAAATCTATTTATTATTCATGTAAAGATTTGATCACACATCCGCACCACTATCAAATCTAATATCACACTCTTCCATGTTCATTACACCAATCTAGATCCTATCGAGTCCACTCAACACATACTATTTACGACCAAATATACCAGCATATAGTAAATAGGTATAAACACTTATTCTACCCTACTTACCAACCCCACTCAATAATATAAATAATAATTATAATATAACTATATATCTGATTATTACCTACTACGTAATTATAATTATTCTTATATCTATATAGTTCCCTACTATATGTCCTCACCTATACCCTATAAATATATAATATGACATAAAGTAGATATACTATTAACCGCTCTACCTACTCATCTCACCTTCGTAACTAACACCCTCCTAATATAACGTGAACTTTAAATATATATTTAAATTACAACATTAAATTTACAGTTAATATCTACTACTCAAACCATATATTTTGAATATAACCTCCATCTATATCATTGATGTTGAAAAATAATTTCATTTATAAATATATTATAATACCTAAGTACAGATATTTACCGTTCACTTCAACTTTTACTACCCTACCCATACCTCCTACATATACTTTACTATATAACCTCATCCCTCACAAAATAACTCATATATCCTATCTTTGACACCATACAAAATACCACTAACACATTCCACTATAACATCACTCTAATCTATATTATTAACTATGTATATATATATTGTGTGCAGTATTTTCACGAAGGTTCTATATCAACACACCCCCTCACATGCCATATCACAGTTACAAAAGCACTCATAATCCCTAGATTCTATATATTACTCACTAAGAGATACTCATCACCTTATTTCCTCTATTCCTTAACCTTTCGTCACTTCCTTCCAGAAGAGCTTTCCTATTTCTATGTATTATTATCCTCATTCAAATGTGCTATATATATTTTTTTTTGTTAGACGAGTCGTAAGATTCATCTATATAACATTTATATATTCTTATTTTCTTTTCTTTTTGGATTAAAGGTTTACCAGAAAATTAATTTTACAAATACATAAATTTGTATTTTCTAAAGATATATTTTTGTTTTGTTTTAAGAGTTCAATTTAGAGCGTGCATTTTTTATTACTGGGTGTTTAGGGTATTCAGTCAAGCTATTGTATGATTAATACTTTTTTTGAATACATGGAAAAGGTAAGGAGAATGGAAATTGACCCATGTGCAAACGTAAAATAATTAAATTAATTTGTTAAAATATAGAGTATTGAAATGAAGTAATATGAAGACTTCTTAAGATATACAATACCTAAGATTAGCACAGTAAACGAATGATTTAAAGTGAAGATACCAATGTGAGATTTTTGTAGAGCAGAGTAAATAAGTAAACGTGTATTAATCAGTGAGATGTAATGATAAGGTAGTAGATGATAAGGTACTCACTACAGTAGGCCAAGGATAATGAACCATTATATCACTTGACGATCACCATATTAAAGTGAGCTTAAGGTACCTAGCAGCCTAATATATATATATATAATAAGGATACTCCATGATAGCACTCTATTATGATAAGGTGATTTCTTTTGACATACAGACGATGATTGCTCCATCATAATTAATAGATAGGTATACTATATAGCAAAGTGACTCAGTTATTATTCAAGCATGGCATTATTATCTTTATATCAGACTATATTTGCATGAGAACTATATTTATTCTTTCCATCATATAGTAATGCAATGCACGCACTCATTACTCTCATATACTTAGGGTATAATGTAAAAAGTAAAGATAATATAAATATAGATATAATAATATATATATATATATATAGCTATATTAATATAATACAATAATAATAATACTCATAATAACATAATATATATATATATACATAATATATGATACGCAAATAGTATGATAGTATAATAGCAGTGTGAATCTACATAAGTATCAATAATAAATAAATATATATATACTAGAAATATATATAATATGATATATAGTTAATTATATATAGTAATAATATATGATAAAGTATATAATATCTTAATTACTATATAAGTATATCATCTATATATTATCATATCATAAATAATCATAATACTATATATTATAATATATCATAATAATATAAAATATATCGTACCCAATCAACAGCCAACCGTACCCCAAAACATAATAGAGATGGCGATCACAAAAATAAATATATAGTGAACTATATCACCTACTAGTCACCAACATCACAACTATGACAGGCTTTCATCCCTCAACATACGGAGCAAATCATATATATACTATATACTCTATACATACTCTAATCGACGATATACTAATATCAACTACCTTGAGCCATACCCTTTCCTTCAATCCATAATAACACCACTATTCTATATCATAGGTATGTATACAGAAGATACATCACCACTCATCAAACCTCACTATATATATACATTAATACAACCTACTACTAGAACAAATATATAAATCCCATCTGAATCCAATAATGCAGTAAAGTCATTAAATCTAACACAAAAAAATTACAAAATCACACATATAAATACATCACGACCCTTAGAATTTATATCATATACCGAGATTCCACCAAAATAAACTACTCACTCCAATCAACATATCGTACGAGAACGATGAGTTATCATTAACTATCCTTCCTATCTCACACCACCCACCCTAGTAGTAGATTAGTATGGACTCAATTATCTAACACTAAAGAAAAATCACCTAAATACCATACCCTCATACCCATGTCAATAAAATCAATAGTTCTACTCAACTACCCTAGCCGACACTAAGTGACTAAAATCACCTACATACCTAACTACCAATACTACGTGACATTAGCTACAATTCCGAAATATATATAATTGTACATTCTACAACTATATATCCCGCCTCACTCTCTCCAAATAAAAGTATCATGACTTCCACTCATATCCATACACAACTAACTAACACTACCTACAAAAACCGCCCCAATAACAATTACTAAACTCCCCCTCCCCCACAATAAATTCCCCTATTAGAATGAAACACTGTCCATGAAAGAGCTCAAATATTGACCGCCCAGAGCTAGTAATCAATAGGTATCACCACCCATAACATCATTACAATATAATAAATATAGATCAAACTAGACAAAATATTACTATCTACTACCCCACACTAGCATCTCAATGATCACATATTCTCTACTAGGACAAATGGAGCACCTTAATATACCCTACTTGGTACGCTCCGCTTACCTCTACTATCCCCCGTACTGACTCTCTAAATATACTTACCCTTTCACTCACGACCAGCGTGTGATGAGGATATAGCCGCCTCAAAGAAGCGTGTACCTAGCTCCCTCATGAAGCATTGCTCCACCATATTATGATGACGTGGACCTAGGTGACATCAGTAAATTATTTATTAATATTTATACTTATAGTAATATATATATAATATATATAGTATATATATTTTTTAATCATATAATTATAATAACTATATAGTAAATATATATATATATAGTATATAATATAATATAATAATATATATATAATATATATATATATAATATATTATAGAATATATATATATATTATATATAATATATATATAATATATATAATATATATATATAATAATATAGTATATATATATATATATATATATAAGTATTTAATAATATATGATATTAAATATTTATATATATAATATATAGAACCATCATGCGCTGGGAGGTGACTCGCCGTGATTTATACTCTCTTACGATATAAGGATAGCGTCTTAATCCTTATCACGTGTATATATAAACAGTTTGTGATAGTATTTATCTCCGATAAGTTCACATGAATTATAAAGCTCACGACTTGACTAATACACGTTGGTAGTAGATATATCATAATTGTGAGACTATCACGTACCTTAAGTTCGCATTTCCTGTAGTACCCTCCACTGTACAATCTGTAAAGTGAAGTACAAGGCATTTTAAAGGTAATTATTTATTAATTAATTATAGTTATACCATAACACTGATACTACAATAATCTAACAAAAACTGGCATCAACCTATAAGTAACATATATATATAATATATACTTATATAATATATATGAATAATATTATATATATAATATATAAAATATAATACTATAATAATAACTACTATAAAGTAATACAAAATAAACATATCTATAACTACATAACCAACGCCCAACCGAACTCGACTGACAATACCTAATTAGAACACAACAAAATCAAGATCAACACTAATATAAGAATTACACATAACCCGACAATAGCCGACTATCTTAGAGAACGAGATCGGAATCAATAGATCAATCTATATATTCATAAAAGTTTATTGCCGATATTTTTCATAGATAGCATTTTCTAAGTTTTATTGAAACTATAATATTTAGATACGATATAAACTGACCTAAAAAAAAAGAATGTAGAATAACTCGAAAAAAAATAAAGTTTTTATTATGCACTCAATGGAAATTTTTTTATTAGTTTCATAGTAATTATTAGTACTTATCAATATATATAATAACGAGCTTGATGACTTTTCACCATATCTAAATACGATCAGTTATTGAATTTACGTACCTAGAATCATATCATATCTATAGTATAATGTAACAATTTACTGTTACCAATTCCATCAATTCAATATTCCCTTCTAAACAAGCAATAATATCATAGACCGCCCGTCTAGATTGTCATATAATAATAAAATTTTTTTATTATATATAAAATGATAATATTTAGATCAGTAGCTTATGATAAAACATATCTCATTAAGTACTCATTAGTACGCTAAAATCGTGTGTTTTAGTCCTAAAGGCATTGAAATATCTATGAATAATTCTAGATATTTATATTTACATTTTGTGGAAGAAGGTCAAAAATCCAAATATTACCTATACACCCCCTACCAAGAATAGTTTTTATTTTGCTTTTGACTATTCCTTTGATGACCCAGCAACAACTTTCTTAAGAGATTAAGAAAAGAATTTACTTCTTTCAAAAAGAATTTATTAAACATTATTTTTGTTTTTTATATATGTTTAGAAAATATATATGAGATGAGGGCTCAGTTGAGCTCCGAGTAATAGTCTGTCGAGTAGCGCTGCCGCAGAATGGGTGGCGCTCTACAATTAGCACGTGCACAATGCCCTACCCGAGATCCTGCGATCGTACGCTTACAAAGCGTAACTCTTATAAGCATTCGAACCAAATCATAAACCAAGACGAAATGAATTTGCACTTAGCATGCTTTGAACAAATATCTGAGGATGCAACGTTCCTCACTCC
>JABUQX010066962.1:0-20116 GCA_015478945.1 Trachelipus rathkii | reverse complement strand
GCAGAATAGACCATTATGATGGGCACCAAAAAACCCACACTATACCTATCCAATCCTTCTTTAATGTTGCAAATGCAGTGCACACTAAAACAAGCCCCTGTCCGCGGAAACCCATCCAAAAATTACAAACACTATTAGTTAGCAGAATGTTCCTATTCGTGTTCCCCGAAGTCTCCTGTTCCGTGGTCTACTATAAAGAACTTATTGGTCTCCAGTATTATCAAGCCGATTGTGAAATATTCTATAGGCATTGCATCGATCGTTCCCTATAAGAAACCACCTTTCTAAAGAAAACATCCGCTAAACTTCCTTCGAGCCTTTCCTCATAGACTCTTAACCCCAAATCAGAAAACTCATCCGTGTAGCGCAACGATTTACCACTCTCCTCCAAGCAACCTACCAGGCAATTCTATCAAAAATAAGCGGCGGTCCAAATTGATGCGCAATACTCGAATTATGACGTATAATAGCTAATTATACAGCGAAACGATCCCTCATAACTTAGTCTAATTTTGTAAACCAATATCGATTATTCATACTTAACAGTCCCTTATCTAGCCTGTTAATTCCTTGCCTTCCAAACCAACAACTGTAGCTACTGTCAGATCTTGACTCTAATAATACTACACATCTAAATCTTTTTGTTGGCTTCCACAGACTCAAGCCGGAATCCCCATTCAATCGTAGTTAAAACTTTTATTGGAGCTTAACGCTGAAACTGAAGAACCTTACACCTTTTACTATTAAAATTCATTTGCCACTTATCGGTCGACCTAAGAAGTTTATCAAAATCATTTTGTGAATCTTTATATATATATCCATCATTATTCGCTTACTAAGGTAGCACTTTCGTATCATGTGGCAAACTTAGAAAACTTTACTATTAAGCCCCCCTGATCTAACATTAATCATCATACTAATATAATAATAAATATATATATATAATATAATATATATATATATATATATATTTATATATATATATCATATATAATATATATAATACTAATATTCAAATAATAATATATAATATCAGGCTTGGTTCAAAACATTTTTTCAGAGTACAGAGTACAAGACCTTAGGAATTGTTCACAGTACAATGTACAAGTACTCTACAATTTGAAAGTACCAATACAAGTACGATGGGTATTCAAGTACAGAGTACAATTACTTTATTGAAAACTTGCAATATATATATATCATATATATCATATATAATAGTATATATAAATACTAAATATATATATATATATATATATTATTACTATGATATATATATATATATATATAATATATATATATGATATATATATATATATAGTATATATATATGATATATAATTATATATATCATATAATTATATTATACGATCTTCTCTCCCCAAGACAGGAGGTAAGGTGCGTAACATGCACCTGAAAACAAAAAAAAAATGAAGTTTAGAAGAATATGAAGCAAGTAGAAAAGAAAGCCAGCCGCTTACCGCCCCCCCTTTATAGACCAATTAGTGAGAAACCCATCGCAGTCAGGAAAATCCACCCCTAGAGAGCTTCACGGGACCGCAATGGACCCTCACTATGACAATCTCGTCAAAATTGTGGGGTTCATTCCTTGGCCCAGGTGTGCTACAACCATACCTCCTCAAAAAACCCCCCAGTTTCACGCCTGTTATGCACCTTTCTTCTCGCCTCTGCCAAACTCACATTTCTCTCCCCAGGCATTCCTTTTCGGAACTCAATTGCACTTTTTTTCCGGTCTCCCCACCGTCCGGTCGATCCCAACCACACTCACAACTATACATTCTCTTAACCAACTTACTGTCATCATCCATCTTCCACATGACCAAAACCATCTCAAACGTACTTTCATTTATTCCCTCATTTACCCCATTCTCCACACCAAAACAACTCTTCTCAATATGTTCATTCCTCATTTTATCATTTCTTTTTTACACCTAACACGAAACTAAGATTGTCCACTGAACACATTGTACCTTTAGATCTTTATACCTCTTATTCCAGACCATAGTTCCCTCTACTATACATTAACGACGGGTAACAACTATACCCTCATGTAAGACCCTAGCGCCACTCAAGACTTGAAGTCCCTTTTACCATCCACCAACGGATTTATTGCCACCAGCCAGCTAGTGCCATTCACCACACTTTTCCTTACTACACTCTCATCATGGCCGCTCCCTGGTTCATTTCCAACATATATTCCGCAAATATTTAGAATTCAGACACTTGCTCTAGCTGCTCACCATCTAACATAACTTCACACTGAGTACTGTCCTCACTCACAACTTATTCAGGGTTCACACTTTCTGGAAAGTCAGGGAAGGTCAGGGAAAGTCAGGAAAAAAAAAATGGTCAGGGGGAATCAGCGAAAAACGTTTCTTTAAGATATGCTGAAATGTCAGGGACAATTACAAAAAAGTCAAGGCGGAGAAATGTTGAAATTTCAAAACACATGCGAAGAAAATATCGCCAGGACCAAGTTGCATATTTGTTGATATATTTTTTTTCCTTACTGGGCTAATTGTGGAATAAGAGATGTATTGATAAGTAAATGAAAAGGGATGGGCGAGAATACATTTCCATAACTCTTACTTCTATCCTGTTTCTTCTATTTTTAGTTCACTATACCTACTATTCTTCCTATTCTGTTTGTAGGGGTTGTTCCAAGTTGATCCTTTCGATTGAAGGTGATTGGTGTATATGGATGGGTTTTAGACTGTATGACTTAATCTTTTATATCTTTTCTTTTTAGGGATTTAACTACTTTTTGAGGTGTTTTTTTTTTTAAGGTTTGACAAAGTGATTTTGGATTTTTGTGCCAGTTGAAGGTAATTTATTAGTTTATTTTATCAAAATGCTTTCAAACAAAAAAACTAACTTTAACGTCCAGTGGTTGGACGTCAAACTTAACCCACAGTTTATCAGGTGGTTGGGAAAAGGACCTGATAGTTCCAAGGCATACTGTCAAGTATGTAAAAAGAACTTTGTTTGATCTATCTAACATGGGATGCCAAGCCGAAAGTTTCATATTCAAGAGGGGAAACTCATTGGAATTTAATCAAAACTCAGCAGGACCAACCTTCATTGAAAAACTTTTTCGTTACGTTTCTAATAATACAAATGATTAGTGAAAGGTGTGCACTGAACAATTATCCATTCCACTCATACGGTCTAATCGATACTCTCAACCGAGTTGTAAATGACCCTGAGGTTCTATAATAAACCAACCTAAAACCAGCTTTATCAATCAGTTCCATCTTTTTCGCATTAAAGCATGAGGTTAACCAAGATCGAAATACTATGCGGCATAAAGGTGGTGGATATTAAAATCTTTAAATCTGGGCAGATATAGGCCGGAAACATGTTAAATTAATGTTTCCAGATAGTGCAGTAGCTTCAAAAATTGTTAAAATGGTGCAAGATAAAATGGTATAAATATGTGATGTAACCAGGACTTGCTCTCCTATTTTTCTAGAAGAGCCAAAAAAGCACAATACACTCTACTTTTCAGTAAAGCTCATTCTACCCTTGAATTTAAAATTCAAAATATTTTTGGAGGGTGATTGTCTTTCTAAGAGACGATTAGTTTTTTTCTTCTATAGTACCTTGGGAAATCAATGTTTATGTGGAACTGTGGCAAAATTATTAAATAGGACTGATATTCGCAGAAATGCGACAGTGGAAAGGAGGGTTTCTATTAAAGATAAGCAATTTGTAGTGGAGAAATCTGACAAGAAACATAGTCTGATTTCTCAAAAAACAGGTGACCAATGCTATAAGATCTCATGAAAGTATCTCATAAAGTTCCTATCACTCGAAAAATGTTGACAAATGTAAAGAGCTGGCCCCATTGGGATATGAAGAACATTCAAAGAAACCAAAACAGAACCAAAAAGAAAAGAATAAAAAATAAAAAGGCTGAAAAAAGAAAATTATCCACACAGATCTATAAACTTGAAGAGCCGCGAGAAAGATGTTAAAACTGAAAGCTTGACAGAAGAAAACCGCTATAAAATCAAAAATTCAGAGGCTTGAGAAGAAAAAGTTAACCTAAAATATAAGGCAGAACTTTTGGCATCACAGTTACGACTGTGGAATTGCCTATACCATTCCGTGAAGTGACAACTTTCCGCAAAAGAAATAAAGAACTTGAGCAGTTCCTTAAAACTGAAGCTGATTTCCCCTATGTTAACGACATTGAGGGCCTAACCAAATATAAAATAAATGACTAAGTATTGGTTGTACAGGGAATGCAATCCTGAGTTGCCTAGTAGTGCACAAATGTTCTAACTTATTACTGCGTATTTATTATATTAAAGTATCAGTATCGGCACCTTAAAAAATAGTATCGGCATCGGCCTCTTTTCTGGTATCGGTACTTCTCTAATTATTATTATTCTTGTTTCTTTAGACTTAATTTTGAATCAGCTAAATTAGCTAGAAGAGCTGCAGATGAAGTCACCCAAGAAACTGCTGCTTTCTCAATTTTACACAAAATCTCTTTTTCATTATGGATTCTCTCAATGCTTTTATACGTCTAGAATTCCTTTTGTTCTTTAAAATTTCTTCTCCCAGAAGTTATATGTCTCGAATGGTTTAGATACTCTTAAAGTACGCATTTGTTTCTAGGTTTAAATCAAAATTTGATAACTCTAGTGGATGGTTTTAATCTAGGGATGTTGGTTTCTCTACTCACGGCTATTTTTGTGATTTTCAATTTTCTTCTAGTTAACATTACTCTGACAATTTACTATACAAATGTTGTATTTTCATTAAAAACCCATTGCTCATAATTTTTCCTCTAATAAGTCAGAAAAAGTGACGATCTTATATTATATAGTTCTTCATTTGAGGTAAATGTTGACAGTATTTTTATGCATTCCTTTTCCATATATATATTGAATATTATTATAATATTGGTCTTGGGTATTAACTCTTTGTTTGTCACGAAAGCTTGGCTAGGGGCGCTGTTCTTAATAGAAACTGTAGGAAAGAATAATTTACACTGTTCTATTAGGATTCATCGCGCATGGATCTTTTTCTTTATATATTTACTTATCTCTTCTACCGGAAGTGTACACTCATTAAGCATGATAGGGTTCTCATGAATGTCTCTCCTTGTTACCTAGAGATTGTCTATTCATTTGTCAAAATTAATTTTGGTGTGGGGTCTTAAAAGTAGAGAAAAAAAAATCGATCACGTATTTTTGGATGTCAGAGCTTCCTGTCCATTAAAAAGTGATAAATTAAAACAATGTCGAGGAATTAATTCCATTGGAAATTCGCTGCACTTTTGGGATTTATTAGTTGTAGAATGCTTTATAATTGATACGTTATTTGTTATTAACTGAAACTTTTAAATATTCTGTTTCTTTTTTCAGGTAGGAAACATATATTTCCAGTAGGTGGCTCGGGATTGGTTGAAGAATATTTTACTTTTTATATCTTTATAACTTTTCTATTGAGGATTTAATTCTAACTTCTAAAATTACGCTTTTTTTAAATTTTCACATTACAGGGCATGGTGGGCACTGCGTTAAGGTTTAGCGGAGAGAGTTTTTTCACTCAATTTCATACATTTGGAAATTGATTCTGGTATAACCACTCTTAAATTGAGTTTTAGGTAATTTTCAGCATTTGAAAAAATAATTTGTTTCATTGAACTGTCTTTTATTTCGGAAAGCATTGCGTAGCGACAAGGGGGGATGCTGTGTCCTGTGCACGAGTTTTTTTGTTGGTAGATATTGGGTTACCTTCGCAGGGCTAGGTTCTCTGCGGTGCTTGCTTCTTTCTTGCCACCTCCCTTTTCCATACAATCTTTTCATCTCTGTGTTTTCCGTGAATTAGATCTCCCTCGCTTTAAAGCTGCGGTCTGTGTCAGGAACATGACGTATTTTGTGTCTATGCTAAGGGTAGATAAATTTGGGTCGTGTAGGACATTGAGCGTTTTTTTAACATGAACCATCTTTCAATATTTTGTTTCTGTTTATGGTAGCCTTAAACTCATTGCCAGTGAGTCATTAGTGGTTGTGGAGAAACAGTTGTTGTGTATAACATAAAAAAATATTTTATTTCTAATTACTTAAATTGGGAGTAAAACCATGGTCGTTCAGTCAGTCATTTTATAACAAATTTTAGAAACACCGTGAAATTGGGTAACGATTTTTCTCTTAATTCCATATAATTCTCAACATTTGAAATTATTTGGTTACTCTTAAAATTATGAGTTTTTTAACGGTATTTATTTTTACACTACTTCAGGAAAAAATTAATGTGTTTCATTCCTATAAATGCATATCCTTTTAACTCAATTTGAAATAAGAGATTTATTAATTGTATTAGATACTCTATTAAATTTACTAATAGTTTCTTTAACGGAAAGATAGGAGGGTTTATTGGTTTTTATATATATACCAAATATTATTTATTTTTAGTTACATTTTTTTTTTGACAACTACTTTATTAATAAAATAATTTATATTTATAAACTTTTACTTAAAAAACGCATCGCTTTTTTCTTAAGATTCCTATTAAGATTTAGACTTTCGTTTCACTAGTATTTTGTTTTAACTATTTTCTATACTAAGTTTCATATAGTTTTAGGTAATTTATTTTTAAAACATGGTGTTATTAAATACTGCTCCATTTGCATTTATGAAAAAATATAATTATGCATTGTATTTCTTTATTTTGAAATGCAATTTATTGTGCAAATAGCAAGAATAAAAGCGAATTTTTAATTAATTAGTTTATTAGGTGTTACAGTTTAAAGTTATTTATTTTAAAGTAAATTTTATATATATTTGATATGTTTTTATAGTTTTAGCTACAGATCTCTATCCCAGGCGTGTGTGTGAAACTTGCTTTTAATAAAAAAAAAATTTAAACTTCTTTATAAATTACTGTCCATATCTCTCAATTCTGTATGTTATACACATTTACACCATTTTAGAAACAATTACAAAGACTACGATTCTTCGGCACTTAAATTTCCCACGGATCTATCGACATAATATTTTACTATGGTAATCTTAAATATCTTTTGACGCGGTTAATAACGGGTCTATATTCAGCGCCCATTTGAAAAAATCACATAGTGTGTTTTCTTTTAATGAAATCCTGCTCAATTCCAAAGCTCATGTTGAAAAACGTGGAATCATATAATTAATTTAGGTTGATGTCTACAGTATGTCTGTAGTTCCCCATAGACTTTTCTTCTATTTATACATTATAATTTTTAATTAATTTGTATTTATTATATATACCAAAATATTTCATTAATTGTGAAATACCTGTTTTATATATAAAATAAATATTTATCTTGAATTTCTCAAATTCTTCATCTATTTTTATTAACTTATTTTTTCAACATTATCATTATATATAATTTACAACTCTTAAATGTAACTATATTTTGAAATAAATTTTATCTACCCACCGCCTTCTCACTCCATCTCAAAAAAAAATGAAAATAGTATGGAAATTATTTCAACATTTGATATTTATAAGGGTTTTCTTATAAAAGAAAAAAGACTTTTTAAACTACTGATAAAGTTAATTATTAAAAAGATTATTTTAATGCTATAATATTATGAAGTTTTTAATGAAAATTTCATTTGAAAAATATTTAGTTTACTTATAAAGTAAAGTCGAAATAAAACAATAAATGCGAATAACTACTGTTTTAATATAATATATTTTAACTATTCTAAAAAATTATCGCACTTTTTCTTAAATATTTTTTACAACATTAAAAAAATGTTGAAGTCAGCTTTAAAAGTAGCGTAATTTTACTATTCACTTTGAATAACATTTGAAAAATTATTATGTTAAATTCTCTAAATTGGAGTTTTTTAACGGTATTTTTAGCACATTTGTAAAAAATAACGATGTTTTTCATTTGAACTGACACACGGAATTTCTGAACAGCACAGCAGAGAAGATAATTTATTAATTGTAATTTTATTAGGTGTCTAATGAAAGCTAGTAGAGTTGATAGGTGAATCGAAATTTCAATTATTTGAATGTCATAATATGATTATGATTAGTATTCATTAAATATTAGAAATAAATCCTGTATTTAATTAACAAAATTTTTAACTATTGCAATAAAAAAGTGTAAAATAGATAATTTTCCAGCATTACAAATTTAGAACTCTTAAGAAGTCGTTTTATCCTAGTAAACTTTATTAAGTCTAACATTTCTGCAAACTTTATCTTGTATTAATTTGTTTATTAGATATGGCGAGTTTATAGGACTCGGTTATTAATTTTTCTTCGCAGAATTTTATTATGAATTTAAAATAAATAGTGATTTTTTCATTGAATTTGGGCAACTCTAATACAAAAAGCAGAAAACAGGTATAATTTTTTTAATTTATGTTTTAGTTCTAATTGCATTAGCATTTTTTTAAATGGATTTTCAAATTATTTATTTTGCTTTATATCTTATTTTTATCTTTTTACATCTAGATTAAATAAAATCTTTCAATTAGATTGTTGAAATAATTTCTGTTTTATATATATTATATATTATAAAAATATTTATTAACTTCTAGAATAAATTAATCCCTTTAAATCTCTTAAATATTTCTTCACTTTACTGAAATATTAGAACTCTTAGAATGATATCGAATTTTCCTAAATTTTCAAGCATTTGAAATTATTTGGTAAACTCTCTAAACATTGTAGTATTTTTACTTTCGGATTTTTTCTAGCATTCTGCTTTAATAAAATTTTTTTTTTTGGTGTATTGAAAGGGGTATTTCAAAAATGCTAGAAAATGTTGTAATTTTATTTTAATAGTTTTTAGATGTTTCAGCTTATTTTGACCTAATGATTGTACTTTTTTTTTTATCGAATTTCAATATTTTTGTTCTTTATTTATATTATATCTACAAATATTATATTTAAGTTTATGTAAACCTGTTTTATCTAATAACTTAAAATTTTAAATCTTCTTATAATTATAACGCATTTTTCTTAAAATTTTCTTAACATTAACAATTTAGAACTCTTAAAAGACGAATTTTTCCATATAAATTTATCTCAAACATTTGAAATTTATTTACTGTTCTATTAATGTCTTTAAAATTGAGTTTTTAACGGTATTTTATATATATTAAACATTTTTTGGAAAATATAATTAAGTATTTATTTTCCTCATTATAATTGAAATATGCAATTTTCAATTAAAGACAGAATTATCGAGATAATTATTAATTGTTTTTTAGGTGTCTTAATTGACGTTTTTTTTAATGAAATTTGCAATGTTAGGATTTAGTTTTTTTATAATCTGTATGTTACTAGAGAAAAATGCGATTTCTATTAGTTGTGATAAAAACACTGATATTTTGTTACTTCTATATTATTGAGGATTTTATACACGCCTTGGAAAATATTACCGTCATTGTTTTCGGGTATTATTTTTAATTCACATTTCTATTTATTTTTATTTTTTTGTGATACTTTTTTTTATTTAGATAAGGTTAATGATATATATATATTTTTTTTTTTTTATTAACTCCTTACACCAAGGCATATACACAATTATGGTGTATGAAGTCGGGTCGTTGTGACAGAATTGAGTCGGTGGTTCTCTTACCGGGTATTTTCCAGCCCATGGTGAGGGAAAGGAATAATGGGTGGTGGATCCTTAATCATTGAAATGTCTATTTCAAAAGGGAGAAGATGGTGTAATCATTTATTAATAGTCCGGTTCTTCGGCTGTGGGATACAATTGAATTCGCTTTTCTTTAATGAATTATTCGGGGTCTTAATAGAATAAATCTGTCCTTTTACTACCTTTTACCACAATGATCCCCCTCTGGTTCCAGGGTTAGCTGGTAGGCACAATAAAAACAACATGTCTTAATAATTTATATTAAAATTAAATAAATTAATAAAAATATATAATATTTTATAATTTTCTCATATAATTTTTTAGTGGGACGAGATTTCACAGAGCCCGGACGGGGGGACAGAGGTGGGGACGTTAATCTATACCAACGAGCGTGGAAGGGTCAAGAGTAGAGAATTTCTCCCCGCGTAATTTCAACATTTGCACACATTATTTGCGCATTAATACCTCTAGAAAGACTCTGGAGTGGTTTTAACGGTGTGTGATGTACTTCGCAGTGGTTGAAGGAAGGAATGGATTAGTGCTCCCTCTCCATTTGAAGTGTGCCAATATACCTGCAAAAGAGCGAGGGAAGAAGAGCCAATTTATTAATTGTTTTAGGTGTCTTAAATTGACGTTTTCTTTAAGGTACTGACATAGCTTCCATATACTATCGGAGTTTTACGTCTTTTATAGGGTCCAATATATACTCTTTATTAGGTTTAAAAAAAAAAAATTTATTTCAAAAAATAACAGAATTTTTCATTGATCATCTCTATATTACTTAAATGGTTTTTATTATGGATTACGTATTCATAAATTATATATTAATACGCTATTTTTGTTTTGTCATCTGAAATGGTCTGCGTTTCTTCAGCATTGAAGCTACATTATTAGGTGGAACATGCTCTATATAGTCAAGAATTCTTGTAATCCGTCTATATATATTTCACTAAATCTTGAAATATATTGGTAATTCTTTAATAATTGAGTTTTATAAACGGTATTTTATCCCGTAATTTTATTGAATAAAATAATGTGTTATCATTGAATTGCAATTTCTCAAAGCAGAAAAGCGAATATTATTAATAGTTTTAGGTGATCCTAAAATTGTGCGGTTTAGTATTATTTATTAAATTATCGAACTTTATAAATTTATATTAATTTTTGTATTATTTATAACGCAACATATTTCATTAGTTGGAAAAACCTGTTTTAATAAAGAAATTGTATACTCATCTGATATTTTCATTTGAAATTACTTGTTCTGAAAAGTTACACGTTAAAATTTAGAACTTCTATAAAATGTACGTTATTTATTTAGTATGTAACTATTTTTATCAAATATTTGGACATATATTTTAGAATATTTTATTAAATTTATTGACAAAATTTCTATTGGCGAATAATTATAACATTATTTTGATAAATATAAATAATAAATGTAGTTTATCTAATCATTGACATGAGCAATTTCAAAAGCTGAAAGCCTCTATAGAAAATTTTATTAATATTAGATATTATCAGTGGGATGTCTTATACCAATTTTTTGAGGCATCCAGTAATTCAATTTTAGGAAATTGAGTTTTTTATGCTTTATTATAAATATTTGATAGTTTTTTTTTAATATACTATAAATATATAATATTTCTATCGGTCACTCTATAAACCTGTTTTTCAATACTACTTTATTAAATTTTGGATATAGCGTCGGTAAGTATATCATCTGTCGTTCTTTACCTAAATTTTTTACACATTACAATATTTAGATTACTTACTTTAATTAAGTATCTTGATATTTTTATCCTATAAATTACTTCAAATCAATTTAGATATAAATTAATATTGTTAATTAATCTTATAAAATTGAGTTTATTAACGGTATTTTTATTTAACAGTTATGAAAATATTATTTGTTTATTACACTGAATAATGCATTTCAGTGTTGAAAAGGCAACCCAAACAATGAATGTTTTAGGTTTTACTTATAAATTGTACATAGTATTTTTAATGAATTTAATTTTCAAATATTTGTTTCTTTTTTATATTAAACCATTAAAATATTATTTATATTATCATATAAGTTTGTTGTTAAAACCTGTTTTATTATAAAATATATTTTTTACTACATTTACTAAAATTTACGCTTTTCTTAAATTCTTTAATCACATTATCAATTTCCTATTTAGATCAACTCTTCAACGTAAGTCAGATTCATTTCTTATCTCTAAGATAGTTTCATTACTTTAAAATTTGATCTTTTCTTCATTCAAAAATTATTCCCTTTAATAGAATTTATATTTTCAGCTTTATGAAAACAAATAATTGTGTATTTACTCGAAATGCTTAATTTCAAAAAAAGAAGAAACGTTTCTACTAGAAATTATAAGCAAAAATGTAGCTATATCAAATTATACAAAGGTTATATAGTGTTCTTTAAATTGACGGTTTTCTTTAATGGAATTTTCAATATTAGGTTCTTATTTATTATACCTTAATATTTCATTAGTTGTGAAAAACCTGTTTTAATAATAAAAATTATAACTTCTAATTACGTTATTTTTCTCTTTAAATTTTCACCCCTTATTTATTGATAATTATTAGATAACTTCTTTTAAAATTTAGATATACCATTTGCTAAAATTATTGTTGGTCTTAATTTGTCACAAGTTGACCTAGGCCTTTAGGGAAGATTCAGAAACTTAATTATGGTTTCGAGATTTTGTATTCCATGGCTATCAATGAATTTGGAAACATAATCAATTTGTGTTAATAAAGGTTTTTTATTTCTGGAAGGTAATAGCGGGCAAAGTCTGTTAACAAAAGTCGGACCCGTAAAATTATAAGGATTGTTTAATTTGAATTGTTTTGGTGTCTTAAATTGCGTTTTTTAATGATTTTAATGAAATTTCATATTTTGTTTTTACTAGGGTAATTGGGAGAAAATGTGGGTCTTCTACAGCCTTGAACAAACGGACTATTTTGTAAAGCCCAAGTTTTCTTGGCTTAGATATGGTAGATATTATTAGCTGTTTTTTAGATATCAAAATTTTTAACTTATCAAAGCTAAATATAGGAGTTATGTTCTTTTCAAAATTTTTGTTTACATTATCAAAATATTTATAGGAGGACTTACTTATTAATTAGTACGTCATTTTCTCTCCACTTAGCTATAATTATAGCTTCAAGACCATATTGATTAACTATCATTTAAGAAGGTTAAACGTCTTAAAATTGATAAGTGTTTTTAAGACAGTATTCCGTTTAACTATGTTCGAACTAAGATAAAGGAAATGATGTTTTCTCACTTGAGGGAGGTTGCAATGTTGCTAAAAAGGACAGATAAAGAGAATTTATTAATTGTTTTAGTTGTCTTTAATTGACGTTTTTATAAATATTTCATTTAAGTTTTCTTTATACTAGGCCTTCAACATGTACCTTTCATTATTGTCCGTGAGAAAATCACTCGTTTGGTAATAATATAATAAATTCTTTATACTTGACATCTAAAGATATTATTTGACTTATATTCTAATACGGATTATATTTTTATAAGATTGGGTCATTAGATGGTAACATTAGAAGCCAAGTAAAAAAAATTGATTAAATTCCTAGAAAATAATTTCAATTCAGGTCATGCAACATTATCGTGTAGTGGACTTCTTTTATAAAATTGAGACGTTATTCTATCGTGTATTCTTCGAGCAACTCTATAGTTATAGAAACTAATGTGTTCTTCTTTATTTTGTGACAAATAGAAATTATCTAACACACTCATTTTAAAAAAGCAACAAAGCGAAATTATTATATAGTTTTAGGTGTCTTAAATATGTTTATGTCTAATTTCATTAATCTGAACATTTTCAATATTATATGTTATTTTCATTCTTAATATCATATTCACGGTTAGTAAATGAATCGTAGTATTAATTTGTAAAACTTATATTATATGTATTTCAATAAAAAATTATATATTAATACCCCAAATACTTAACTTCCAATTCTTTTCCTTTAAAATTTATTTAGTTTTTAGATAAATTTTTAGTACTTGCTTAAAATACAATTCAAATATTTTGTTAATAATTCAACTATTTTGAAATTCATTGGTAAATCTTAAAATTTTGAGTTTTTATTACATATGTAAGTTCAGCAGTTAAAATTCTATCAATAATGTGAATAATGCATTGAATGCTTAATTATTATTTAGATTTAACAAAGAATGAGATTTATTTAAATATTATTATTTGAAAGAGTGTTTTTAATTCACTTTTTTTGTATATGATAAATTCATTATTTTATTTTATTGATTTTTATTACTAAATAATATCATAGAGTGGTATATGTGAATTACCTGTTATTATTAATAAAAATTTAACTTCTAAAATTACGCTTTTTCTCATTAAAATTTTCACATTAATTTAGAACTCTTAAAGTACGTAAATTTCTTTTAAATTTTCAAGCAATTTTTAGGTTGCATCAAAACATCTGCTTTCTGCTAATGAAGAATTGATTTTTAAACGCGTTTATTATATCTCATGCATTTAGAATTTAAAAGTTAATTAGTTTTCAATAATTGAAATGGCAATTTCAAAAAGCTCAGTAAATCAAGTATTTTTATTAACTTGTTTTATTGTTTTAGGTTTAATAGCACACTGATCTGTTTTTTTAATGGAAATTATTAATTAAAGAATCATTATATTTGGTGTTTTACATGTTAATTAACAAAACAAAAAAACAAAAAAAAAAATTTTCATTTTCTGCTAAAGATTATATAATCTCATGTAATGTTATTATATAAATAATTATTAAACTTCTATATAATCTCATGAGATGTTTGGCGCTAACGAATTTCTAATTACATTCATACACCCACACTCTATTATTAAGTAACTCAAAGTTAACGATTTTTTACTCTCATAATATTTATACCATATAATTTGAAATTATTTGTTAAATCTTAAAATTGTGTTTGATTAAACGAATATTTTACTGGATAAGATATTTAGGAAAATATTTAAATATTTTGATGTTTTATTTTTTTCAAGCTATTTTCCCTAAAAAAGCAGAAAAGAGAATTGATTAATAGTTTTTGGAGTAGAATAAATTGTACTTAGTTTTTTTTTAATGAAATTTTACTAATATTTATGTTAATTTATATATATTATCTTATTTTATATATTTTTCATTAGTTGTGAATAACCTGTTTTATTTAATAAAATATTATTATAATCTTATCTAAATATTCAATGCTATCTTTTTTCTTTAAATTATTTTACACATTAATATCCTGAATATTAATAGTAACTCTTAAAAGTACCGCTATAGTTGCTACATAAGCTTATCACAGTTGAAACTTCAACGGTGGTAAAAATTAAATTTGAGTTTTTAACGGTTTTTGTTCTTTGAAAAAAATATTTGATGTTTTTTTATTTTGGTTACTGGTATTATATCCACTTTGGAAAATGCTGATCTAATACAATATAAAGGCAGTATTAGGTACAAGTTGTATTGAGTATATTTTAGGTGTCTAAAATTGGCGTTTTTTAATGTTAAATAATTAATAATGTCAATTACATAATATTGGGATTCTTGGTTGTTTATCCAAAGCAATTATTAAGGATTCATTTAGTTAATGAATAAGTCGAATTCATTTGTTTTTTTAGGTATTATTATATTAATTTGCTTCTTCTGCAAGGAGAACTTATCTTAGAATTTACGATTCTGTTTTCCTTTATATATATTCATAACATTAATATGAATTTAGAACTCTTAATAAGTACTTTTTATTTACCTATTTAAATTTCAACATTTGAAATTAATTTATATGTATAGTCATATTATTTAATGAACTAAAAGAGTTAATTTAAACTAGATAGTTATCCACTGCTCAGTAATTTTAGAATAATAAAATTTATTGTTAGGTTTTATACATATAATTAAATTATACCTTTTCCATTATATAATAATAAAGTTATAGGGTTATACATAATAGTTTTGTTATAATTTGGTTAAAGTTTTTTATATTTTAAAAATCTCAGGTATGTACTGAAGGAAGGGAAGCTTATCAAAGGTGAATCATTAAATTATTTGGGAATTCAGGGCCTGGTAATATAAGGGAGTGGATGGGATTTAATTTTTACTTTTTTTGATTGTAGTTTTGTTTTCTTTTTTTATTTGTTTTTTTTTTTGTTTTGCGTCTAGTATAATTGAATAATTTTTTAAAATTATTCTCCTTATCTCTTTATATATGGAGTGAGCATCGGGATGTGACGGACAAGAGGGGGGAACGTTTTCTACCCGGAGGGGGATTCTGAGTTTAGAGAAGGGATATTGCGACATGCCCAATTGCAAAGATGCGGGGGTTCCGGAGTCCATTCATATACACCCAGCGTAGAGGGTGGAATATTGGCCAGTATTTGTAGCCCCGGGAGGTTTCGGTTTAGAGAAGAGGAACTGACTCTGCTTTCTTTGCGGGTTTAGCCATAATGATTTCAGATAATAAAACGCGCTTTACGCTATAAATTCAATTTTAGATATACGTGTTTTTCTAGGATTGTAATTTTATTTCTTTTATTTTATTTAACCACGATGATTTCTTTATGTGTTGCGTAGACTGAAAGAAAATGGGACCTTATTAATTATAGGGACCCTCGTCGATTTCAATGAATAACACGTGTGGAATACGACGGGGGGGCATATCCCCCACTCGGATTGTGTTTCGGCTCTTCTTAATGGATCTAATGGTTCGCCGGCTGTGTCTAGCAATAATACCACTCCGGGGTTATGGAGTTCCCCATTGTCCGTCGGCTCGAGCCCCTAAATGGTGGGAAATAATTTTAATATAATATTTCGGAAAATGATAACAAAAAAAAATACAATAAAAAAAAAAACAAAAAAAAAAAAAAATAATCCGATATTTAAAATTTTCGGCTGATTCCAATATATAATTTGTTTTAACTGTAGGACTGCCGTTCTTCTAGTTCATATTTCGGAATTAAAAAATCTGACGCCATCTAATTTATATTATATATATATACTCCATATATATAATATAATTATATATATAATATATATTATATTATATATAAATATCTATTAATAAAGAGTATTATATAGTATATAGTATATATTGTATATATATTGTCTAGTTATTTTATTGTTAAGTATATATAACGTATTAGTATATTACTGAATTATATTATTTAAGAGGAAAAATACGTACTTTTTAGTGGAGGTCTTTACAATGTATATGTAATGCAATATTTAACGGTCGCATAAACTAAAAATTTAAATTAAATGGAATTTGGGGAAAATAATCAATTTGGGGGAAGGCTCAAAATAAAAAATAGGTTCTTTTCATAGGCAAATAAATGTTTTAACTTGGGGTTTCTTTCTAAAATAATTCAAAGGGGATCATTATCAACCTATCAATATAAATTATTTTGAGGGATGTGGTTTAAAAACAGGTTTTAAAATATATTATTAAATATATATTTATTATAATACTTCTAATATATATTATACTATACTAAATTTAATATATAACTATAACTATTATATATATTATTATAGTAATTATATATATTATATTATAGTTATTATATTATAATTATATTAGTGGTATAATAAACTATACTAATAAGGACTTAGTAAATTTGCTCCTTTCAATATTTAGTATTGGATTCAAGGTGGTGGTAACTCTGTTGATTGGATTTTACATTCTGTTTATGTAAACTAAAAAGGAGAAACTTTATTTAATTTTCAACTATAATATCTTAATAATTTAACAAAATTAAAAGATTGTTTTTTGTTTTGTTTTCTGTGTCCCACCATAGGCTTTTGAAAATGAGAAAGCTTATAAGCAATATTAGAGACGACGTCATGATCGTGATGGAATCGTGCAAACATTGGAATTATTTGGGGTGATGTTCATAAACTACTATGCCTGTATCCATTCCAGAGACAAATAATAAAAAACATTATTTCCTAATTTTAAGTGGGTAATATCTCCATATATTATTATTATATATATATAATATTATTACACCATAATATATATACATTTGTATTTATATTTATTATAATATATTTATATAATATATATATATGTACATTCTACACTTTTTGATAACACTATAATGTGCTCTTTGTGATACCGAAGAGCGATACTATTAATTAGTATGGATACGTGTAATGTTTATGGCTTACATATAAATATATATTATTTTAAATATAGTTAATTAACAACACTTTAATATTATAATATACTATATCATATATTACATAAATCAGAGAATTCATATTAATTATTTAAATTAGCTTTTTCATGTACACATATTAATAATTCTAAAAGTAGGGTAATATATACGTATTATATATAACAATTAATATATGATCAAAAAGTTTTACTGAATTTGATAGAAATGTACTAAACAGAACATTTGTAATGTGAAAATTAAAGCAAAATCGTAATTATTTAAGAAGTTTAAATTTTATTAAAACGGTTTTCCGCTATTTACAATTTGATTAAACAACTTGAATTAATTGAACAAATAAAATTTCTCACTAACTTATTGCAGTCTCTTTCTGCTTTTGAATTGCATTTCAATGAAAATCTTTTTTTCAACAAAATTCATGGCTTACGTAAAAAAGCAAATTTAAAGATTACCAAATAATTTCAATGTTGAGATTTAGGAAAATCGTACTTTAGAGTTCTAAATTGTTAATGTGAAAAATTTTAAGGAAAAAGCGTAATTTTAGAAGTTAAATTTTTTTCTTAACAACAATTGAGAATTAATTACTGAAATTGGTTATATAATATACAAAAATGGAAAATTTCATTAAAAACGTGAATTAAAAACACCTTAAAACAATATTAAATTCTCTTTTCTGCTTTTGAAATGCATTTCAAGAACACATTATTTTTCCCCTGCCAAACGGTAAACTTAGATTACCAATAATTTAAAATGTTGAATTAAAAATCGTACTTAAAGTTCTAAATGATGTGAATTTAGAAAGCGGAATTTTAGAATATAATTTTATAAACAGCCCACAACTTAAATTGAATATTTGGTATAAAAACAAATATGAAATTTCATTATAACGTCAATTTAAGCAACTACTATTATAATTTTCGCTTTTTTGCTTGTCAATTGATTTCATAAACACATTATTTTCAAACTGAAATACCTAAAAAACCATTTAAAGAATTCAATAATTCAAATGATTAAATTATAAGGAAAATCGTACTTTAAGAGGTTCTAAATTTTGTAATGTGAAAATTTAAGAAAAAGGGTAATTTTTTAGAGGTTAAAATTTTTTTACTTAACAGGTTTTCCAAACAACAACTAAATGACATTTGGTCATACCACAAATTGAAATTCAAATTAAAAAACCCGTCAAGCAAATAACAAAAACATAAAAATTCTCTTTTCTTTTTGGAACTGCATTTCAATGAAACACATTCTTTTTATAAATGCTTTGGCAGTTTCTTTAAGATTACAAAATATTATGTACAAAATTTTAGGCTGCTTTATAGATTCTAAATTTGTAATGGAAATTTAAACGGTAATGTTGGAGTTAAATTTATTAAACCGGTTCACAACAATGAAGTTTGTGTATAATAAAACAATATTGAAATTTTCATTAATAAACGTTCATTTAAAGACCCTATCATTATCATGTTTTCTGCCTTTTTGAAATTGCATTTCAGAAAAACATATTCAAATGCCGAAATACCGTTAAAAACTCAATTTTACAGATTTACCAAATAATTCAAATGTTGAATTAACCAGCGGAAAAAATGTACTTTTAAGAGTTCTAAAAATTTGTTATTAATTTAAGAAAAAGCGTTATTTAGAAGTTTATTATTATAAAACCACACAGGCAATAGGCTTCCACAACTAATGAAATATTAGGATTATATTTTTATTGAATATTCTTAAAAAACGTCATTCTAAGACACCTAAAACTATTAATAAATTGTTTTCTGCTTTGGAAACATAGCATTCCATGAAACATTATTTTCAAATGCTGAGAAAATCCGTAAAACTCAATTTTAAGAATACCATAATTTTAAATGTTGAATTTAGGAAAATCGTACTTTTAAGAGTTTAAATTTGTAATGTGAAATTAAGAAAAAGCGTATTTTAGAGGTTAACATTTTTTATTAACAGGTTTCACAACTAATGAAATATTGGTTTATAAAAATATTTTGAAATTTCATTAAAAAACGTCAATTTAAAAACCTAAAACATTAAAATTTCTGTTTCTGCTTTTTGAAATTGCTTATCAAATGAAAATTTATTTTTCAAATGTTTAAATAACTTAAATCATTTTAGATTTAACAATAATTTCAATGTTGAAATTGGAAAAATCGTACTTTAAGAGTTTCTAAATTTGTAATGTGAAAATTAAGAAAAGCGTAATTTTAGCAGTTAAAATTTTTTAGTAAAAAAGGTTTTCCACAAACGTAATGAA